>OY987212.1:6367803-6649351 GCA_963920805.1 Primula vulgaris | reverse complement strand
CAATGTATTTTAGTAGTAATGTGATTTATTATAGGCCGATGCAATAATGCGTTAAACTCGGAAACGAGTTAGGGAAGTGCGGAGTGCACGCTCGTCGAGCCAACGTATAATTGAATATGAATAATTGAAACGGGGTTCCAAGGGGCAGAGCCCCTGGCGGGGTCCAAGGGGCGAGAGCCCCTGGCTGGGGTACCGAACAGTTGCTTCCTTTCCGAACAGTTGCTTGCTTCGTTTCCGAACAGTTGCTTGCTTCCTTTCCGAACAGTTGCTTGCTTCATTTCCGAACAGTTGCTTCCTTTCCGAACAGTTGCAAAAAATGGGACAAATATCAACAATTATTATAATTTCTATAATTAATATAAACAAACAACAAACAATTATATATAGCTAAGTGAATTATGGATTTGCATATTTTATATATTTTTTCCTATTTTACAAATTGAAATTACAAAAAAAAAAAAAAAAAAAAAATTACATACAAACCGTACATTAAATGTACGGTTTGCATGTAATTTCTGTAAACCGTAAATTAAATGTACGGTTTGTGTGTTTTTTCAGAAAAAGTGTAGTATAAAAATCCAACCTCGAGAGAAAATTGGAGAAAAGAAAAACAAAATTTCAAAGGAGAGAAAGTATATACCTATGCAACAGTACTGTTGTGCTATGGTGCATATTTAGGTCTTAATAGCTACTGTCGCAAAATAGGCAATGGCTGTCCGGTATCACGGAATGGCTAGAGGTCGAATTTTGTTTGTTGCTCGATAAATACAAATCAAAATAAAAACAAAATTAAATTAAATTGTAAGTAAAGAGTTCTGAACTCATAATATTCTATCTAAAATATCAAACTACTCTATCATTTGAGTTATTGCAGCACATTGTAAACAAATTAGTGTTTAATATTTTTATTTTAACTAACAATTATACTAAAAATATAGTCGGGTATGTATTGCTAAAATTGATAGGTAAAATAGCTGAAATATCACATATAGCTGAACACCTGCAATTGCTCTGCAGTTAGCTCATATATAGTCTGGGAAATACCACTCTTTTCATAGTACTCAAAAATGAACTTGTAACATATTACATGGTAGTTAACCTAATAACACTAAAGCCGAACAACATGACTGTCTTTTACTTAACTAGTATAAGCGGATACGCTCTCAGTACATGGGTGAATATGTACAACTTTTGTTTGGCTAAATTCTAAGAATATAATCAGTAAGAATTTCATAGATTTAAGAACTAAAGTGAGAATTTCCCCAATTATATACCCAAACATAAAGTTACAGTAGTGTAATAAATGGATACAAACTTATATATGTAAGTGTACCTAAGAAAAAGAGCTGCCCGTGACTCTCGTCAACCCTCGATGACTCGCCTTTTACAGAATCTCACCAAGAGAACGGATTGTTCTCTCTCTTCCCCTTCATCTCTCTTTGTTGCGTTCTTCTGGGAAAAGAAACTAATGGAGAGCAGTTTCCGTAACTGCCTCCCCCCTCTCAATGAAATCTAATTTTTAAATGTAAAACTGTAGTTTATACTACAATTTATTTATTTTGTAGCCCCTCAAGTTTAACTCAAACTAAGGTCACTTGATTCCACACTTTTACATCTTAAATCATTTATCCTCATGACGTAATATTATTAAACGCTACTTCTAATTATCTGGTCATTACATTAAAGGTGGAAAACTAGCTAACTAATCATTTCAAGCGTTATGTCCGAATATTTGAGGTCTAAGGTTGTGAATCTACAAAATTAATTTTGATGAAGTTCTTTGTTTGAACAAACTTCTTTTATGAGACAATTTTACTAATCTGTTGTATACAATGACAGGTGCAAGGAACTCAAAGCTTGGATACGGAAATGTTAAGAACAAAGATATTGTCATTGTGCGTATGAGAATGGAGTGGAACGTGATCATTCGTAACAGTATGTTAAGGAGACAGCCTTGATTGTACAGAACTTGTAAAATTCCAAGTCACATAGGATATACTAGCTAGTATTAGATAGAAGCATGTTGATGAAGAACAATGGAAAAGTATTGTTAGCCAGATACTCCAGTTTTCTATACTTTCGTCCCTAAGCTAAGCTGTACTTCATATTGTCTTTTTTTTTTTAAATCATGGACTATACTACTAGATTATGTAAATTAAGAAGCACGTTAATGTAATAATATAACAGTTATGTTACTTTGAATTTTATTGTGATATGATTAGTTGGATGTTTTGTGAAGGGTTAATAAGTTAGACTATTTAGTGCTTATCAATAATGATATACAGTGGAATGCATCGGCAAAATATAAATCCTACACTAAATTCCGCAAATACTCACCACAAGATGATGATAATTAGAGCTAAGCCTTAGTACTGGTCAATTATGAAAGAGAAAGAGAGAGACAAATCCTAATGCATAAAAACCTAGAACCACTTTCACTCAATCAAGCAACATTTATATAATAATACCAATACGATCATTAACAACTCATTATAATAACTAATTACAATTAACTATTGCTCGCCTAAACAACAAACTAAAAAAAAAGTCAAAACATAGTAATAAAATAGCTTAATGTGGCTTAAGTGAGTCGTCCACTAGTACTTGGTCCCTACCTGTAAATCCATCACATGTGAGTCGATCAAATATCCCAGCTATGGAAGCCATCTCTCATTGAGTATGACCATAGAGTCGACGCTTGACCACATTTGAGGTTGCAAATTAGTCGAGCCGAGTATTGGTGGGCTTGGGATCGTGTCGTAAGCTCAAAATGTTTGATCCGGTTCGGGTCGAATTTCTAAAGAGACAAGCTCATACTCAGTTCGTAATTAACTTTTTTGAAAAGCTAGGGCTTATTTTTTTTAATTTTTTTTAAGTAACGGCTCCAAGATTTATTAGTGAAAAACATATGAAAAATGAAAGACTTTGACTTTTGTGGCAAAATTCTAATTTCTTTTACCAAAATATATAATTCAATATTTATCAATTATTAAGTGGGGGTTAGTACCTAAGTTGTGCAGTCTTACCAGTTTAAAGGAAAGTTAATGCTTAATACATATTTTTCGGATTTAACTATGTGTTTTGTCTAAGAATTGGTATGTATCAATGTAGCATTAATGGACATCAAAATTAAAAACAAAACCTAAAAAAAGCAGCAATTAGTAAAGTGTGATCATTTGTACCTAATTTTAAAAACAAATTTTAATCATAAGTCTTTGAGAACGAAGTATCAAAATATATAATAAATGATCAATTTTCCAGTTGCTACATACTCCGTATATATAAAATAATTGGAGTTTTTTTTTTTTTAAGCAAATAGACAGTATCCCAATTTTATTAACAAATTTGGGACCTTACCCAGTGTTACAAAACAAACATTACAATCGAGACAGCTTATAATGCTGCTCATATGGAGAAAAAAGCTAGAAAATGACCTCTCTTTTTTTAATTCCAATCAAATAATATTTGTACAAACCAATTATTTGTGTCTAAAATTACAAACTCCCATTCTGTTCAAGATGAGTTCACCAAAGATCTTTGGTGGAAGTTCCATGTTATTAAGAAAAGTGTTGCAACTTCCATTTAGACCACATTTAGCGAGTCCATCTGCAACCATATTCTGCTCCCTCCAAATGTGAGTAATGTTCCCTCCGAGCCAATTTAATAAGAAAATAATATACTCCCACACATTCAGATACTTCACATGAACTCTCCTTTCTTTATTAAACCAATATTATTGGAGTTATAAATATCCTATATTACGATTACATACTGGTAACTACTGGAGTATTATTATTCAACTTGGTCACTTGAACTTGTCCAATAAAGTTAATGGCCCTTTTGGAAGCATCTGTAATGTTAAATGCATTTGTTAGACATAAAACAAAACCTAAACACACTAAAAGTACAGTGTACTAACAACCAGTTGCAACCGTATCACATGATTCAGAACTTATAATTCTCTTGTTTATAAGATTTTATGGAAAAAAAAGGTCTTGTATCCGGTTCCATAAGGATTCCTTAAAACTAGAGTTGTTCAAAATGCTCTTTATATTTAATGAATCAATATGATTCCTTCCAATTAAAAAATCATTACTTTTATATTAAATAATGATAACATGACTCGTGTGTGTAAGTTGTGAAATATATGAATATGAACTAAAATAACAATAGATAATATAATATGATTATAATAGAAAAATTGATAGTGAACAATTGTATAAATTTAAATAGTTTACTAAAACATGTTAACAAATGCATTTCACTTTTTATTTAATAAATTTTTTAAAACATGTTATGCGGTTGCTCTAACGTGTCAGAATAGTGTACATCCCTTACATAAACCCTAAACTCATCCATATCATGGAAAAGAGTTGAAAAACTTAAGCTCCTACTCCACGTTACACTTTCAAAGATGCATGACGAATACAAAATAATTATACACTTGATATAATAATGTCCAAAATATTAATTTTGAAAATACGTGTAATTTTTAATGCAAAATTTTAAATTTAAGTTATCCAAGTATCAAAAAAAATCAAAAGTTAATCACATATTTCTAAAATTGCACATATATATTTTCATAAATTTTTCGAGACAGAGAAGGATGTAATTCCACACTATAAATGCATCAGTAAATGTATGTAAGTGCGGATTAAGTGTACTTTTCGTCCGAGATGTAAGTTCATGAACTAATGTACGTTTATGCCAATTACGTACTTCTAGACTTAATCAAGTAATTCTATATTAGCTATTAAAATTGAACATATTTTTGTAGATTATTTGGGAAAGGGAGGATATAATTCCAGAATAAGCTAGATGTGAATCAATAAATGTAAGTAAGTACGAATTAAGTTTAATTTTCAACCGAGATTAAAAACATGAACTAATTTATGCCAATTACTTACTGTTAATTACTTAATCAAGTTGTATATTAACAATTAAAATTGCACATGTTTTCGTAGATTTTTTGGGACGGGATTAATTACACACCAAGATATATAAATGCATCACTAAAGGTTCGTAAGTGCGTATTAAGTTTTATTTTCCACCGAGCTAGATATAAAATCATGAACTAATGTACGTTTATGCCAATTGCTATTACTTACAAGTTCTATATTAACTGTTTGCTAGGTGTTCAAAAAGATAGTAAGAGATATATGTCTATTATAAGGACTACATGTGTGTGAAGTCAGCGGTGTAATCAGGAAAGTAATAACTAACTCAGAGGAGTCGGGGGCTGCATCCCCATTTTAAAAAAAAATTAACGAAAAAATAGATTTTTTCTATATGATTTGATCGAATCCTTTAAATTGTTTGTGTTTCAGTCATGTTGAACCATGGGGTTCAATAATTGATTTTGATTATAACTTTGATTATGTTTTTAATGATTTTACGATTTCTCTATTTCGATGATATAATGCTTGTCTTGTCCAAAAATAGAAAACGTATATTTCAGGTCTTTAAATGATAGAGCATTCGATAACGAAGCAATAGGTTCAAGCGGAACCAAAATCGGAGCTAAAACGAAGGAGTTATGAGCATTCAAAGATTTACGGGACCAGGATTACAGTCGACCGATCGACTGGACAAAAACGACCGATCGTTTTTGATCCAATTTCTTCCAGTGAGTCCAGTATAAAAACGACCGATCGTTTTCAGAAAACGACCGATCGTCTGTCTGAAAACGACCGATCGTCTGTAGAAAACGACCGATCGTTTTCTGCAGTTTTCGAAAACAGCTTTTCAGCAATTTCTGGAAAATAGCTGTTAAAACCTTTCAACGGTCATAACCCAGAAAAACAGACTTTGCTGTTATAAAAACCAGCCCAATCATCTCTCCAAAGTCACCAATTACACTATCAATCAATCCTTCAACCTCTCTCATATACAAAAACCCAAAATCACCATTTTGGTGAAATACTTCGGAAAGAGAGAAATTGAAGATAAAGAGATACAAGCTCCAACAAAGATCAAACATCATCGAAACCACATATTAGCTTATTTTAGAAGCAATCGATTGTGGGTGTTGTTTCAATTTTCGATAAAATTGTAACGAGTATTTTATAAACTCATTTTTGTGAGCGAGTGATCGGGTAGAGGCTTTGTAAGCAAGTGAAGCTTAAAAGCTCTAGGTCTTTTCATTTCGGGACACTCATAAAGTGAGGGGGAGCTTAATCGGTTGATTAGCTCATTAGGATTGTAATATCCGGGAAAAGAATTTTTAGTGAAATACTCGGTAGTACCGAGGAGAGGACGTAGGCGCGTTTTGCCGAACCTCTATAAATCACGGTGTCATCTTCTTCCCTTAAACTTTTATTTTACGCAAATATTTATTCTTGCTTGCTTGCGTTTGAATTTATTAACGATTATTAACGCTTAAGCTTAGAATTGCGTAAGTTGGGGTGTTAGTTGCACTTAGGTTTTAATTAGGCGAAAATCGCCATAAACCTTATTCACCCCCCCTCTAAGGTTTAGCCGCACACGGGCCAACAATTGGTATCAGAGCCGAGGCTCTTGCATATAGGAATCTAACGATTCTAGAGTTAAGATCCCGATGGCTAACATACTAAATTTCGCATCCGGCATGGCTTCATCACCCAATACACCACCATATTTTGATGGAATAAATTTTTCATATTGGAAGGATAGGATGAGCATGTTTTTACAAAGCTTTAATGTTAAACTTTGGATGACCATTAAAGTAGGATATTCCGCACCTACATCCGAAAATAGCGAGAACCAAATCCCCGTAGAGGACCTAGATAATGCTCAACTAGAAGCCTACTCTACCAACGCCAAAGCGATGTACGCTATTGTTTGTGCCGTTTCTCCTAACGAGTACAACAAAATTTCCGCTTGTAAAACCGCTAAGGCTATGTGGGATAAGTTAGTAGTTATGCACGAGGGAACTAACCAAGTTAAGGATTGCAAACTCCAACTTTTAGTTCATGACTACGAACTTTTTAAAATGAGCGAGGGTGAAACTATTTCCGATATGCTTGCTAGGTTTACAACTATTACTAATGGATTAACATCTCTTGGTAAGTGTTTGTCTTGTAAGGAAATGGTCTCAAAGGTGATTCGGAGCTTACCGAAGGAATGGGAACCAAAAGTCACCGCAATTCAAGAGGCGCACGACATGAATACTTACACTCTTGATGCATTGACGGGTTCACTTATTACTCACGAGATCACCCTCAATAGTCACAAGCCAATCTCAAAAAGGAGGGAAATAGCTTTCAAAGGAACGACTTGTGACGAAAGCAATGAGCTATCCGAGGACGACGAAAATTCAATGGAAATCATTCGAATCGTCAAGGAAATACTAAAGCTTAAAGGCCAATGCAAACATAAAGGTAAATCGTCAAATAATTTAATTTATTCTAACGATTTTGTTTGCTATACTTGTGGCAAGGAAGGACACTTGGCGAGAGATTGCCTAAAGAATCGCAAGAGCAAGGCAAAGAAGAAGATATCCGCTTCAAGCTCTAGCGATAGCTCCGACCAAGATGAAGTCGCGCATCTTGGTTGCTATATGGCCATGGAAGAAAGCCATGAACAAAACCTCTCTTCTTCAAGCGAAAGTGAAAGCGAAGCCGATGAGGTAAATGATCTTTCTTATGATGAATTACTTCATATGTGCGATGTTTATTCTAAAAAATTTCCTAAGCTTGTCGAAAAGGTCGACTCTCTTAAAAGGATAAATTCTTCTCTCAATGAAGAAATAAGATCCTTAAAAAGAGATAAAATTGAAAATGAGTCTATTCCGACATCGTCATTTTCTCTTCATGATATAGATGACGAAAAGGAGGACTTAAAAGATAAAAACGAGTTTTTAAAAACCGAGAATGACTCTTTGAAAAAGAAAAACGATGAGCTTGTCATTACGGTCGAAAAACTCGAGTTAACAATCTCAAGGTTTTCCAAAGGGAAAACCGTGTTGGACGAAATTTTGAGTTGTCAAAAAGATGTCAATGACAAAAGCGGTTTGGGTTTCGTTTCCAACTCTATTGGATCAAGCACAACCCGCTATGTCAAATCTTCTAGCGTGTCTACAACTCCTATTCCGCCTATACAAAAGGTTGTTTTTAAACAAGGGAGCACTTCAAGAGTTTTGCCGAACTCTTGTAATAATAGAAGAGGTTTAGGTTTTCAAACCAAAACCGCTCATCATACTTCTAAAACTTCCTACAAAAAGTCGCATAGTTCTCGTTATTCGAAAAAATCTATGCATTGCATTCATTGTAGTAGAAGTGAGCATAATTCTTCTAAATGCCCAAATCGCTTTCATGTTAGTAGAAGCGATTTGAAATGGGTAGTAAAGACCCGAGCCACTAACAATGTCGGACCCAAAAGAAATTGGGTACCAAAGGACAAAATTTGTGTTGTAGGTATCTCCGTCCAAAAGGAGAAAATCAACAAGTGGTTGGCAACACCGACAAAAATCGTGGAAGTCAAGAAGATCGACTCCACCATCAAGGATGAAGTGCCGTTGATCAACAAAGGTGGAAGGCATACCAACAAGTGGTACCACCTATTAGGAATCGGCAACGCTCAATGCAAATGCCATTAGCGAGCGGACTCGACTCCACATCACATATTCGGTATACTCTAATCTATAATATCTACATATATGTGATTAGTTGGGTCGGGTATATGCATCATATTTACATTTTTCATGTTTTGGCTTTTCTTTAAAAACCCTTCACATAACCCCATAATTCTTATTATTGATTGCATTTTGATAATGCCAAAGGGGGAGAAAAATGATATATTTGGTGTAATGCGTTTTGTTAAAATGAAGGAGATATTTTTCTTGTAAAATCATCATTAGTTTGTCATAATCAAAATGGGGGAGATTGTTGAACCATGGGGTTCAATAATTGATTTTGATTATAACTTTGATTATGTTTTTAATGATTTTACGATTTCTCTATTTCGATGATATAATGCTTGTCTTGTCCAAAAATAGAAAACGTATATTTCAGGTCTTTAAATGATAGAGCATTCGATAACGAAGCAATAGGTTCAAGCGGAACCAAAATCGGAGCTAAAACGAAGGAGTTATGAGCATTCGAAGATTTACGGGACCAGGATTACAGTCGACCGATCGACTGGACAAAAACGACCGATCGTTTTTGATCCAATTTCTTCCAGTGAGTCCAGTATAAAAACGACCGATCGTTTTCAGAAAACGACCGATCGTCTGTCTGAAAACGACCGATCGTCTGTAGAAAACGACCGATCGTTTTCTGCAGTTTTCGAAAACAGCTTTTCAGCAATTTCTGGAAAATAGCTGTTAAAACCTTTCAACGGTCATAACCCAGAAAAACAGACTTTGCTGTTATAAAAACCAGCCCAATCATCTCTCCAAAGTCACCAATTACACTATCAATCAATCCTTCAACCTCTCTCATATACAAAAACCCAAAATCACCATTTTGGTGAAATACTTCGGAAAGAGAGAAATTGAAGATAAAGAGATACAAGCTCCAACAAAGATCAAACATCATCGAAACCACATATTAGCTTATTTTAGAAGCAATCGATTGTGGGTGTTGTTTCAATTTTCGATAAAATTGTAACGAGTATTTTATAAACTCATTTTTGTGAGCGAGTGATCGGGTAGAGGCTTTGTAAGCAAGTGAAGCTTAAAAGCTCTAGGTCTTTTCATTTCGGGACACTCATAAAGTGAGGGGGAGCTTAATCGGTTGATTAGCTCATTAGGATTGTAATATCCGGGAAAAGAATTTTTAGTGAAATACTCGGTAGTACCGAGGAGAGGACGTAGGCGCGTTTTGCCGAACCTCTATAAATCACGGTGTCATCTTCTTCCCTTAAACTTTTATTTTACGCAAATATTTATTCTTGCTTGCTTGCGTTTGAATTTATTAACGATTATTAACGCTTAAGCTTAGAATTGCGTAAGTTGGGGTGTTAGTTGCACTTAGGTTTTAATTAGGCGAAAATCGCCATAAACCTTATTCACCCCCCCTCTAAGGTTTAGCCGCACACGGGCCAACAAGTCATACATTCCGTAAAATAACTTCATATAAAATATATTTTTTTATTATATAGAAAATCAGCCCCCCTCAATTATCGTTTCTGGTTCCGCCACTAGCGGTGTTCATGGCGGTTATGACAAAAGTGCAGTTAGTGGGGCCGCTAGTTCTTCCGCCACTTCCACCGCCACCGATGGTGTTTCTCTTTATTCCGGTGGTGATCTTGTTCTTATTGTTCTCCATGTTGTTGTTTACTCGAATAATCCCGAATCAACACTCGGTAATATATTCTGTGTTAACAATTTCGAAAACTATTCAAAATTAAGAAAGGACTTCTTTCAAAACATAAATTACGTAAAATAAAACACTCCGTTATTTTGACAAATGTAAGTGTGTATGAGATTGTAGTTTCATAAATACTATTTGTATTTTGGTATCATTGTTGGAGTACGTGGGTTCAATCCTTGCTACTAACATTTTAGTAATAAATGAAATTAAATAAAAGAAGCCTTGTTTTGAGTAATTAAAGTACCATGACTTTCGAAACTCTAACTTCTGCCCTGAAATATCTTGTTTTACACTTACCTTTCCATTTCCAAACTACTAACTTGGGCATTGCCGCCAAAGCACATTGTAGTATAAGAATGAGGAAAGCTTTTTGCTTCTTTTATTATGAGGAATATTGTGCCACACCTATTATTTGACGTTGTGTGATATAACTCCAACGAGTTAAAAGCAAGTATAAAAATATTATACAGCAAGTGTTATTTGCAAAAAAAACCTATACTATATGGCGGTTGAGCCGGCCCTCATAGCAGCCAAGACAGCCACCCAGCTTAAGCGCCGCCCGAAAAATAGGGGCAAAAAAGAAAAGTTTTCTTTTTTTTTAATAAAAAATTAGAATCAGCTCTAATTGGTTAAATTGGAAACAGTCAAACAGATATGATTACTGATAGGCCTTAGTTGAAGTTTTAAATAAATAATTGATTATCTATACAACTAAACAAAAAAACCCAAATTAAATTAGGTTTTGAAAAAAATATGAGTTTTTAAAAGAAAAGAGAGAGAGATAGTGAAGAAGAAGATGGGACGACATATCCAGTGTGCATATCTTTTTACTTAAAACTTGTTTTATTACACAAGTGCCCATATACTTTAAGAACTCATAAAAATCTCCATTAGTCTTTTATAACCGTACATAAAAAAAATCAGAAAGTGACAAATTATACCCCAAAATCTGGAAAAAAATGATATTGTAGGTCTATATGATTAATTATTATTAATTGGTGATTAATCGAAATATTTTTTCTTGGATGCTTTCAATTAATTTCCAACTACCGATTTTACAACCTTGAGCAAGATACATTTTGTTTTAATTATAGCAATTGAAAAAGAATTTCTATATCAAATTAATTAAGTACGACTAAATAATTTTGGTTCAAAAATATACCATTTTCTTTCAAGATTTTGTCTTGGGTTGTAACGACAATATTTCGATTTAATTATGAAATTTATTATTTTCCTATGGAATGTCCTTTTGTTTGTATTTGGTATGAGTTTTTTTTTATCCGATTAAGTTGAAAAGCGCCCAAAAAATTATGCGGCTTAGGTGTAAAAATGCGTCGGACCGGCCTGCGGTTGTTTGCATTCAACATATGGACTATGGTTAATCCTTAATTAATACTAGTATTATAACAAGGCACCTAACAACTCTTACTGTAATAAACAACGGTATTGCTTAATCCAAGTTTACGGTTCTTCATGCTTGGACACTTATTATGCATTGATGAACAAAAAATGTATAAACAAAAAACTAAGAGAAATTACACATAGAGCCGTCGTAAATGAATATTATGCTAGTGATGAGGTTAGTCGGAAGAGACTAATTAGTATTGGTTCTTTCGTCCAAAAGACATAAGTCTGATTTTCATAAAATATGTCTGAAAAAGAATGTACACCTTCATATACTAATTAATTGAGTAATTGTACATGAACTATCTTATTTTCAGAGTGATCGGCAGTACCCATGAAGTATATTTCTTATGATTTTTTATGATTTACAGTCACATATATAATTCAGTCCGTATTTCAGTCTGTATAGATATGTCTGTATGAAATATGAATAGCATTTCTGTATTTCTTAATACATGTCACAGTAATGAATTAAAGACAATTAAAGTCCTAATTAGATCAAAACATGTGCCATGATCCAACGGTTTTCATTATTCCCACCACACCTATTCACATTTTATTCTTGGAAAGTATTGAAATCTACAAGTAGTACGTAGACTAGTAGTAATGGAAAGATAAGAACGAATTTTCATATAGATTCATGCACTTTGGCGCTAGAGACAAGTGATTTAAGCCAATGGATCTTCTAAACATATTCCACTAGTTGATCTAGCGATTTAAGCCAATGGATCTTCTAAACATATTCCACTAGTTGATCAATATTGAGACTTTAGTACAATAAAATATTCGTCTGAAAAAGACCAAGTCTCAATAAACAAAACATAGAAGATTGTCATTGAAGCAATGTTGAATAATCAAATACTAGAATATATATTTAGGACCCTGAAACTTTGTGAGAGGCACCATAGGTCCATACATATTATCATAAGAAAATTCCGGTGATAAAAACTGGAAAAAGACCTTGAAGGCATTCATTCACTAATAGAAGTTTGATTAATTGTGAGGAACACACTTATTGTTGTTCATAAACAAACTCTTAAGCTAAAATACTTTACGGTTAATTTTGCAGTTTGATTAAATTAGCACAATCAAGAAGAAAGGAGAATCACATATGCACCAAATTTGAAGCAACTTTATGGCATCAGACAATCAGTTATCATACCAAAATAAGCTGGATAAAAAAAAAGGCACCTCCGTAATGTAAAATAAATTTAAAGAAATGTATTTCTGATGTATTAATTATTTAGATGAGGATTCTTTTGCAAAAAAAATATATGAAATCGTGTGCTTCTACTATGTACGATATATAATTAAGGAGAAATAATAAGTATGCAAAAAAACTAATTAGAGCAAAGAAATCAAAAAATTAAACAGTTTGGACGTCATTATGATCTCTCTCCGATCACCAAATATATATACCGTAATATACACTTGATCACCCCATGAACTAATTAAAATTTGAGTAACATTTGGGAGAATGTCATCACTAGTACTGTAAGGAGCAAAAACAAAAAAAATATGAAATGTCACTATGGAAATGAACAAGTATCAACCCTAAAATATATACATGAGGATTATTTTTCAAACTTTCTCTTCGTGAACTAAAAATCACACACAAATCTGAACCACTAAAGAGGACAAATTGGCGATCATCCAAGCCGTCGTAAAGAATTGAACAAATGTCCATTTCGGAAAAAAAAATAGCTTTCTAGCTATCATTCTTCTGATATATCTTATTCGCAATGATTAGCTAACATTTGGGGGCATAAGAGTAAGGAGCAAAAGCCAAGAACACCAAAACTGTCATTATGAGTACCGGAACCAAGAGCAAGGATGATGGCGGTGGAGGAAGAGGCGGAAGTATAAGTGGCCCGAACAATATGGACGCAGTAACAATCACCATAAGCACATAGAACACCAAGTTGAACATCTGATCAAGATAATCAAATATGTGATTGCATTTTCCCTTTTAGAATATATATAGTGATATTGTTGACATGGAATAAATGATATGTATTGATTGTGACAAACAATATGTCGAGATATTGTGAAGCGGGCTTTTCATAAAAGCATAGTAGAGTGGGTAGAAGGGGGGGATGTATGTGAATTTATAAAAAATGAAAAAAAATTCATCTGAAACGTGATGTCTTTTGTAGTGGACAAAAGGGACAATCTTATTGACGTTAGCACAAACCAAACACATAGGTAATTAATGTCGATTAAAATATACAATATTGCCGATATATATATTTGTAGTTAATACGATATATTTGTACTTTTGGTTGACATACGTCTTAAAGAATTTATTCATGTTATCATATATTGTTCAAAAACTCATTTCAGTCTGCACTTTATTGAAACTAATTCTTTATTGTAGTTCTATTCGGAGAACTGATTTTTATTTTTAATTATAGAAAACGTTCCATACAGTGATTGTACACGACGACACGTAATGGGTATACACAGCACTCGTCACTACAAAAAAAATACTCAAATAGCGACATGATTAGTGACGGTATTTTTTGTTACGAGCTTATTATCGACGGTTTTTGTGACGGTTTTTTGACAGTTTAATTAATTTGTGACAGATTTGCGACAACTCTTTAAATTAGTGACAGACTTATGACAGTTTTTTACTCTCATAAAATCAAATATTATTTTACACGTCACTATTAAATGGGTAATGAATGATGCAAACTACTCTTAAGACTTTCGATCACAGAATGATGTGTCATGTGACATGAACCATTTAAGTTAAAATTAAAATTGAAGAGATTATAGAAATAGTGTATGTATCGTTGCCCATAAATAAATAAGAACCAAATTTTTATAATTTTTTTTTACTTTTAAATAAATTTATTATTTATTATAAGAACCATCTTATATAAATAAACTTATTATAAGATGACAATTTAGATAATATATTGTGACATGCATTCTGATTTCTTCTACACTGCATGGGACCATGGTCGGATTTTGGGCTAGGCCCAAGAGCCATATGCCTAAAGCTCACAAAAAACGTATATTTTCAAAGCCTCTGTTTGGTAAAATATTATATATATATATATATATATATATATATATATATAAAATTCATTTTCTTTATTTAATTAATAGTTATTTGTGGCAAAGTGGTTGGTTTCCTTATTAAAGAGTGTAGTCAACCCCTGTTCGAGTCTATGTGGAGACGAGATTTTTTTTTATTTCATTCTACAATTTAGTACACTAATGAACTTTTTAATTTTATGTGGTCTTCTATATTAAAGAAAACATGAAAGTACCTGATTTGTTAAATAGATAACAGATTTGATCCTTAATTTTCTTTTTAAAAAGAAAATCATAGTATAATTTTAGATCGAATGCGAAATTTGTAAAAAAATTGTTTCGTATCATTGATTTTTTTGTTAAATGTGCTCAACTTATTGCATATAATATTTTTTAGCTTAATATTTTATCATTTATTAATTATATCTTATAATATAAGTTTTATTTAAATACATTTTTTTTACGGATAAAAAAATATCGCATTTTTAAAGTGGTCTAAGGCCCCCAAAACTCTGAAAACAGCCTGCATAGGATGGGACACTTTCATGATAATACAGTGTGATATATTTGAGATGTTGGGGGTAAATTTCATTCATTCTCCTTTTCCACATTTAAAATTGAGAAATTTATTTTGTTCCCACATGTTAATGTGGTGCTATATAGCCAGGCATGCAATGACATTTTATTTTAATTTCTGAAGGTTAAAAGTCTCATATAACATTTATACACCATCATAAATCACAGATTGAAAAATGACAGGTTTTCTTTGTGGTTCTATGATCTATGTGAGCATTATGATTATAA
Source organism: Primula vulgaris (assembly GCA_963920805.1). Taxonomy (NCBI): domain Eukaryota; kingdom Viridiplantae; phylum Streptophyta; class Magnoliopsida; order Ericales; family Primulaceae; genus Primula; species Primula vulgaris. The sequence continues at coordinate 6,633,806 of OY987212.1, read as the reverse complement.
TTAATTTTTCTACAGTAACTTTTATCAGTTTTCAATTAAGACCCACTATAATTTTAAAGTATTTCCTTTAAAATTTAAGAAATTATAAAAAGTTGGTTCTTATTTATTTATGGGTAATGACTAAATGATACATACATTACTCCAACAATCACTCGCCATAAGTTTATTTATATAAGATGGTTCTTATAATAAATAATAAATTTATTTAAAAGTCAATAAATTATAAAAAAATTGGTTATTATTTATTCATGGATAATGATACACTATTTCTACATTCTTCCGATTTTGATTTCCTATTCAAATGGTTCATGACACATCATTATACCAAGTCATCGAGTGGTTGCCAGTGTTTGTGCATCATTGAAAGAGGGGCAGCAGATTCCCCTATTTGGGGTGCTAGCGAGATTCTCCTTCCGTTTTCACGATTCAGAATGATTTTTCGAATACGTTTTTTTAGTATCAACGTATTGTTTTATTTCGAAACTCTTTGTTAAAAAAAATGTAAAATTTTAACTTTTATACATTTTTTTAGTGTTTAATTGTTTATTTGACAATTTATAGTTTAGTACAATCAAAAAATATATAAAAGTTAAAATTTTACAGGTTTTTTTTAACTAACAGTTTCAAAATAAAACAAAACATTGATACAAAAAAAACGTATCATTCCGAATCGCGAAAACTCCTCGAAATGGGAGAGTCTGGAGGCCCCTCATCCGTATCATTACCCCTGTTAAATGGTAATGAGAAGCCTACTCCAGAATTCCATGAGGAATATTCCCAAATATTTTAAATAAGTGGAATTGCTGCGAATGATTTTTTGGGGTTGACACATTGTGCCAAGCGTATGTTAGGAGAGAGAAAATAACGGTTACAGAATATAAAAAGCTGAGGTATGCGCGTAAAAAAAGGAGAAAAGGAATGAAGTAAGCTTGCTAACAGAACTCGACGGGAAAAAACTCGTAATCGGCTTAAAACAAAACATAAAAGTAGAGGAACACCCAAAAAAATGAGATAGAAGCAGGTTTTTCATGTAAATTGATTAGTTGGTGTACAAATTAACATGACTTTGCAGAAAATCAGACCTGCAAAACTTTCTTTTTGGTAAGTAGTTCTGTAAAATTAAACAATATCATTGACAGAGAAACGGGAACCTGTTGAATACAAATTACAGTGCATTTTTAACCTAATAAATATAAAGAACAACTATATAGATTAACCAGAAAATAATGCACAGACTAATCATAAACATTTCGTTCCATTATCACAGCCAACAATATATAGAGATTTCATGTTTGATAGTTGAAACAAATATGATACAATAAATTACGGTCCGATGTTTAAGCAAGAAATACTTTGTAGAAATGGGATCAGAGTTTCTATACACATCCTGTCTCAAATCTAGTGGAGTATAAAAACTGCAAGAAATACAAGCCACGGGTGATACAAAACCACAAACAGGACTTGGAAATATATTGATAACGAGTAACAAGAATTTACAGTTTGCTCCATCTTTTCCTATACAGCTGCTGCAAGACTAGAGAAACTCGATCGTCGCCAGCTCCAGCTCATGATAGGTGGGATCCAAATTTAAAACTAAGAAATATCGGATTTCATGTATTTTGTGGTTAATTATTTTTATGAAGCCGACTGCAAAGTCACCTGATCTGCAGCTGTGGTCTCATAATCGGCACAGGCCTCAGGGGTGTCTTCTTCACTAGGCGGAACTAATTGCCAAAAAAGAGGTAAATATTTTTCCCACTCCTTCAGAATTAGAGCACCTTTGCCACTTCCGGTTTTTTCCTGAAATAACAAAACAGTAACAAGTATTTCAGGATTCGTGCAAGGAACTCTTTTAACTACTATCAGAAATAAATATCAAATCAACAATGCATGTAATTCATAGCAGCCGGTTTGATATTTTATTTCCAAATAACCAAAATAGAATTTATTGTCTGAATCTCGTCCTATCACATTTTCTTCTGCGCATTACCAAAACCAATTGGCCAATACACATTTAACAGCTAAACAAGACTTCAAAAAGGAAACTGTTGAGATTGTACGGGTTGGTCCTTTCGAACTTCACAAAAAAGTTTCAAATTTTAGCATCTTAAAAGAGGTTTGCCAAGAGAAAAACTAGTTTTATATGAGGTCTGCAAATTAATTTCTCATTTCTGGTTTCCTTACATTTTTAAACTTGACGCTGAAATCCCAGAAACCTTACAGGTTCTCTAAAACAAAGTTAAAATCACTAACAAAAAAATTGGGCCCGTTTTATGAAGGAATGATAACGGTGTGTGCGGCGTGAGTTGCTACAATATGGTGCACTTACCACATGTGCTTCAATAAGGCTTTTTAGCTGCATCTGACCCACAGGAGCAACCACTCTTTGGATCTTCACAATTTCTTTATTCACCTGGTTAAGAAACATATACAAGACATGATTCTAACATCCGGTAAACAGAGATCACTAACATTTCAAAGTAAATGAAACATCAAAATAATCAAGTAGAATATATTTAACTTAAATGTTACAAACGATTCACACTAACCTTCGGGATAAAAGTATCATCCTCATCAAGTATATATGCCAGCCCTCCCGTCATACCAGCGGCAACATTTCTACCCACTCTGTAGGAAGGAAAAAACATTCTTAGTAAAGCGCAATCAAACAAACATCAATGACTACCACATTATTAAGATATAAGATAAGAATATGCTATACAGACAGAGTCTATTCCATAAAAGCCATAAATCCCTTAATTAAAGGCAATATATTTCCAGAATCCAAATTGCCATATCTTTATTCAAAAGGATACATTAAGTTGACAAAACAAACATGGCAGAGGAGAGAGAACTTACTGTCCAAGGATGACAACACAACCTCCAGTCATGTACTCGCAACAATGGTCGCCAGTACCTTCTACAACAGCTTCAGCAAGAGAGTTTCTCACAGCAAAACGCTCACCTGCTTTCCCCCTGACAAAAACTTGGCCACCTGTAGCTCCATATAAACCAGTGTTCCCCACTATAGTTGCCTCTTCCGGGCAAAATCCAATATTCTCCACAGGAGTTACGACCAGTTCTCCACCAGCCATACCCTATCAAAATCAACGGCTATTGTCACATCACTTATATAGATTAAAAGTAATCATCAAGTATATCCCCTCGGATTTGACTATAAATCAAACACACCCTATACATACAAGATTCCCCTTAGTTTAAAAAAACGTAATTGCTACCCCCAATAAAGTAGTTTCTTTGTAATTTTAAGGTCTAGATGATAGTTTCAACCTTTCCTTTTACAGTTCCTATTCTACAAAAATCAAGTTGGTATGAATTAGAAATCAACAGACAACGGTGTTTACTTTGACGAAATTTCATAAATAAGAAAACTTAAGAGAACCCATTTTTCAACTTGTAAAAGAACAAGAGAATAAATAGAGTGATAATCATGTAAACATTGTGAAAACAAATGTTCTAAACATAAAGGTTAAAAACATAAAGGTTAAAAACATTCTATTTATAAAAAAAACAGCTTCAGGCGTGACAATCTCGTATTTTGAAACCCCGGTGTGTTCTATCTTTACTTAAAGCGCAAGGGGTGTATTGAACAATTACTCTATAAATCAATTACAAATTGATCTTCACAGAGACTGAAATTTCAGGACAGAGAAACTTCCAACCATAATATTACCAATTCAATATATTACCTTCCCCAAATAATCATTAGCTTCTCCCACCAAACGAACATTCATTCCAGGAGTCAAAAAACAAGCAAACGACTGTCCAGCACTTCCCAGGAATCTAGTGCACAGAAATGAATATTTTGCTATAATTAAGATGAGCTCCAAACTGAAGGGAAAAAAAAGAACAATCTACATTCATTAGCAAAGTACAAAATCTTACGTTAAATTCAACTGGCCAGCGAAACCAGCATCACCATATTTCTTTGCAATTACACCTGCTACGCGGCCACAGACGGCCCGGTCAACATTGTAAATATGTACACTTTTGTTCACCACTTTCTCATTCTTAATTGCATCTGAAACCTATAGGAAATCATATATAGTCAACAATGTAAGATTTTGAAAAACAGTTGAAAGGAAGGAAAATATTTTGAATTAGCTTAAAAATGAAGAAAAAATGCAAATATTTTATCACTACTTTTTACAGAAAGCCGGGAAAAATAACAGTAGTACAAAACGCCAACGCTATATAAGAAAATTTCACCTACATGCTGGAATATGAAACTGGCTACTTTTACAAAGTGTTGGTGGAATACTAATTCTCATTTTGTAGCTTTAATGTAATCAACTATATTCTTACCTCAGGATCAGAAAGTAAAATATCATCCAAGACGGGACCATTACTATGAACATCCTGACGCCTGATTTCAGAACTGGTCCAGTTTGGTAAACCAACACTCTGTGGACAGGGAAGCTAGTTCAGAAAAAGAACTATACAGTATTGCTTAAAATGCTCAAAGCACAGGAAGATAATTAACTATATTAGTACATACAGAAAGAATGTAACCGAGATCAAGATGCTGGGTTTTCAGCAAGGAGATATCTCGTGGCTTTAACAACTCTGTACGACCAATTATGTCATCCAACTTCTCATAGCCCAGTTGCGCCAATATTCCCCTCACCTGATCACAAGAAACAACAAGGATAACGATTTCGCTAGTATCCCATACTTATAGCACCCAAAACACATACTGAAACAAGAAAAAACTGAAAGATTACCGAACTCAAAAAAAAAAGTAGCCACTTGCCTCTTCAGCAACATACAAAAAGTAGTTCACAAGATCACCAGGCACACCAGGAAAGCGAGCACGTAGTTCTTCTCTCTGTAAAAAATGATTATAAGGAAGCTTAGCAGACATAGACAAACACACATGTATGCTACGTGGAAATAACATATATGAAATGTAAGCTTTGCACCTGACTTGCAACACCAACTGGACAATTATTTGTATGGCATATTCGGGCCATGACACACCCAGTGGCAATCATTGCAACAGAACCAAACCCATACTCGTCAGCACCCATTGCTGCTGCCATAAGGACATCAACCCCACTTTTGAAACCCCCATCGACTCTGAGGATCACCCTCTCTCTAAGACCATTGTTAATTAGTGTCTGTAAAAAAGACATCTTAAGAATTTAGCACTGCAGATGTTGCTGAAGACAAAATTTAACTCTATAATCTAAAGTTGTAAGTAGACCTGGTGCGTTTCTGTAAGGCCAAGCTCCCAGGGACCACCAGCATGCTTGATTGAACTGATAGGACTTGCTCCTGTACCCCCATCATGGCCTGAGATCTGCAAACCAGTAAAATTGTTTAGTAAAAAAAAATTAAGATATACTTGCCTCAAGTATGCATACAAATCCTCTGCCCGTATACTGAACAAGAGGCGTTTTTGGCTCAGGGAATGGGGGAGAAAAATGAGGAGTAAACTCTAAAAAAAGAAGAATGATGTGAAAGACTTTGGACCTTAGGAAGTAACCTAAAGTAGCCAATAGCCATACATTACCCCACAGTCAGGCACTAGAGAAAATATTTCAGGAAGGAACAATTGCCTTTTTCATTTCCATTTTCTAGGTAAATGATTGCAATTTCGAATTTCAATGGTTAGAAGTTTGTTATTTTTTATAAAAGTTAAAAATTTATTACTGTATAGCATATTTGAAACTAAAATAATCTCAACAGACGAACATATATGTCGTAATGAACTATTATGCTATTCCTTTCTGTTAATTTTTTTTTTACCTGTATGACATCAGCGTTACCCTTTGCAACCCCAGAAGCAACAGTACCTATTCCAGCTTCAGCCACCAACTTCACAGATACCTTGGCTTTAGGGTTGACCTGCTCATTAATAAAAAATTAGCTAAAATATTATATGATCCTGATATAATATATAATGAGATAAAAGAGCATAAATTTTCACCTGATGGAGATCAAAAATAAGTTGGGCAAGATCCTCAATGGAATATATATCATGGTGAGGAGGAGGAGATATAAGGGGAACCCCAGGCTTCGAATTTCGCAGTCTGGCAATATAAGCACTAACTTTTTTACCAGGCAATTGTCCACCTTCACCAGGCTTTGCACCTTGAGCGATTTTGATCTCTAATTGAGAGGCATTTGCCAAGAATGTTGGAGTTACACCAAAACGCCCTGAAGCAACCTGAAAAATAGACAAATATTTTCATGTAACCATTGTTTATATTTAACAACATACGAAAGGACCTTTCTCTCTAAGTGCATATAATTAATGATATTTGCTACAATATTACATATGATAACGACTTTTGACACTTTTTAACCTGCTTAATAGCGCTGGTAGCGGTATCTCCATTTTGAAGACCTTTGAGATGAGGCAGTGTAGGCGAGTAGCCATCGACCACATCCTTTAATGGGCTCCACCTTATCGGATCCTAGAAAAAATATTAGATACAAGAACTACTTAGTACTCCAATTTCCAAAAGGTAACCTATTCAATATAGTTTCTTTCTTAGTAAATAGATTACCTCACCACCTTCTCCAGAGTTGGATTTTCCTCCTAATCTATTCATTGCAATAGCAATTGCTTCGTGAGTTTCCCTGGAAATGGCTCCAAGTGACATACCACCGGTGCAAAACCTCTGAACAATAGATGAGGCAGGCTCCACCTTCCCAACTGGAATGGAAGCTCGGTCACTTTTAAACTCAAGAAGATCGCGAAGAACCTAAAAAAACAAAATAAGGATTATCGTTTTAAGACCTAAAATCAAATCAGGAAAGGTCAGAATAAGAATCAAATTCTACCACTTACGTTAACAGGTCTGTTAGCCAAATGTTGTTGGTACACTGAATATGCACTCTCGCTTTTTTGGCGTACAGCTTTGTGCAACAATTTTGACATCTCTGGATTGTTTCCATGATATTCACCTTGTGATAACATAAGATAAACCTTCAACATCAAGATTATAAAAGGGAATAGCAAGTTGTGAACACTAATGCAAAATGAAACATAACACACGGTGATAGGAATTAACATAAAACCATAGGGAGATAGCAACATATGCGTTGCTATTTGATAATTCTATATCGGTTGACATTTTAACTAACTTTTTTCTATAAAGTAAAGAGTTTATGCCAATGCTACATCTCAAAAACGGTACCTAGACTTGATGTTTTATCTTGGAGGAATAATAAGTATTTGTTGTGTTAAAAGGAAAAGATTTATCATTTCTTGTTACGCTTCTATGTCCACAAGTTAACCTGCACGTGTCTAGGAGATGTAAGTTCTCTGAAAAAGACAGTGAAAATGTTCATTTGTAAGGTGAAGATTAATCTCTTTCCACAGTTTATGGCATGTACTTTATCTTTATGGCGGATTGATTCAGGACGCTATTTGATTTATCATAGTACAGATAGCAAGTAAACATTATCTTCCACCGTGTACAAGTGAATTCACATTCATAACTATTAGTAAAGAAATAACAAATCAAAAAATTGGCTCAAAAAGTGATAATGGCTAATTAAAATAAAAAAAGATACCTCCAGGTCGAAACTGTATAAACCCAAAATTTTCAAGCCGTTTAGCTGTATCCTCTGAGAAAGCCTTCACCCAAAACGATAAGGTCTCCCTTGCAAGCTGCAACAGGAAAAGGTTTCACAAACTGAAATTAATGTGGAAATTTTCCTACAACAAACTAGCGGTGTAAATTAATTAATTAAAGTTAAGAGACATGCTAGTTACTTTAAAATTCACACGGTATGACTAATATTGTGTCTGCCAAGTCACGGACTGCATTATGTTCCACAATTTGTACTCAAATGACCAACTCCATACACTAAGTTAATGCAAATGGTAAATAAAATTTATAAAGGTGCCTACCACGTTTGAAAAACAAATGAATAAGTGATATATTGCACTTTCTCATTTTGTGATGAGAGAGATAGAGACAGGGGAAACATATGCGAATTTTGGTAATTTAGGTTTTGCATTTAATAGATGCAAGTAAATGTCAAGATGAAATATCATTAGTATGGCTTCTTAGTTCACCAACTACCAGAAGAATCTATTAGTATTATAACCAGATGAAGGCAACAGACAGATCGACAAAATAAGTTGCATACTTTTGGAAGCAATAAATTAGTAATGTGTTCTTTGACATCATTTAACTACCCACAACAACAGTTAGTACACAGATAATTGTCACAGTATCAAATACATTATATCAGCCTATTTGGAAACCCCACAGATGAAGCATCTTAAGTGTCTTATAAAAGAATGCAATAGAAAAGCAAACCACAGCTTCAATACATTACAACAAACTAATATACTTTGTTATACTCCCTTCCTCCCTAAATAATTGATCACTACGAAACTACGTGCAACTTTGACTTGCAAAATCTAGTATCAGAATTGGCGAAATAATTTCTTATTTATTGATTTTGAATTTTTTTTAGTTCAGCAATTTGATACGAGATATTTACATGTCAAAGTTACACCTGGTTTGGTAACTATCAATTTTTTAGAGAGGGGGGGGGGGGGGTATATCAGATGGAAATCCTTACCTCATCAAGAGTTAATCCACCAATTGTCGACACACTTCCACAAAATGCGAGATCAACAACCTCATTTCCTAGTCCATAAATTTCAAATATCTGTGCACCACAGTAACTGAATCCAGAAACCTTGTATGTGAACATATAATTTGGCACCAGAGAAAGAAATATAGAGCTCCCAAGGGTAGTAAAGGATATTTTTAATGTTCAGGCACGTACCTAGATAGTAGCGAGATTCCCATTTTTGAGAGAATTTTTAGAAGTCCAGAGGTGACAGCCTGTATTAACTCCAAATATAAGATATGGAATTCGACTTAATGCCAAACGAGCGTTCAAGACATTTTCTTGAAGAAATGGAAAAGCAAGAACTAAAATATAAATATACTCAATTTGATAGGTCTAACATTTAGCTTTGATACATTACTTTTAAAAGGTAGTACAACTTATGGAATACATTTCGTTTGTTTGGAAAGATGGGAGAAAAGGGATGCACGATAGGTAAGTGCTTCATGGCCTATTAATAGGCTTATGTTTGTTTTAAGAACAAAATAGGTACATGTAAGGATTGTAGAAAAACATGGTTTCTGAATGCATATAATTGGTATTAGGATTTATTCTTCTCTCATTCTCTGTTCCTCCTTCTCGTCCAAAATACACATTGTTTCCCACTATTCAACTATATTTCCACACAAAAAGATATTTTTCAGTTCCAACAACGGTATTCTAAGCTATATATAGGGTATACCTCATACAACAAGTAACTAATGACATCTAAAATGACCTGCTTTAACTGAATTTGTGAGTAGTTTGAACAACACCAAGGGGCAGTGGGGCACGTTGTACAATACAAATTTTGGTTTTTCAGTTATCTACTAAAGGGCTTGGTTCAATCCTTCATATATTAAAGTAGATTCTGACTGTCTACATGATACACTTTCAAGTCAAAAAAAGCTCTGGTAAATGGGATCTCTCTACAGCTACACTATCACAGATAAACTATTAAGTGTTTTATCAGTTATACAAAAAAAGGGACTGGTTCAAACTCCAAACCCTTCATATGTCACAGTAGATTGATTATCTACATGATACAGTCTGCTCAACTTGAGTGGTGAATATGATATTCCTACAGTAATTCTTTCAAGATACACTTTCAAGTGATTATCAGTCCCTAGCAACCAAATAACTATTGCGACAAGTAAAACCTTTTCCAAAAGTGAATCAACGTGCATTTAGTAGATATGACACTATGAAGATATAATACATTATTCTTGTTTTTCATAAAATTTTATAAAGAATAATTGTATATACCTTGCAAAAGTTCTTCTGTGCTTGCTCAATGGTGACGGTTGGCATCTTTCCATTGCGCATCAAATTCACTGTTTTGTTGCTCAGACGCCATTGCCTACACGTCTCGAGCGCCAAGTATGGGCATACAGCACTAGAAACACACACAAGGAAACAAATATTAGTCACTGTTGAAAAAACATATAGAACATTCCAAAACAAAAGACGAAGGTACAAACAACAGTACTATCAATATATCGAGAGTATATTTTGACAATCTAGCTCATAACAGATTGTTAAATGTTTACAAAGGTTTCATAAATTTAATATTTTGACATACTCTTATGAGCTAGATTGACCGACTAAAAAACAAATATTTCAAATTTTGTTATTCGCTTTAGTGGTTGCCACGGCTGGCTTGCTTGTACTATTCTTGTCACAGATTAGTATTGTTCAGATATCCTTACAAGTCCAAGCCACTATCATCCTTAATCTGCTTTCACTATTAAGAACAATTTCAATGAATAATTATCTCAAAAGGCTGGATAGTATTTTAAGAGATTTAAATAGTCTTTATTCTTAGATTTCTTCTCATCACGAAAGGCCAATGCCCTTCTAAGAACCACATTTCAGAAATAGTAATTAATACCCAAGCAATCTAAAGTGACTCAAAACACGCCTAAAATCCACAACTAAGTGATCGTCCAACATAAAAGTAATTGGACAAATTCTTACTAAAATGAAAATTTCAAATAAGTAGAGGTTTTACATTACCTTGCACCATATCCGATGAGACAAGCAAAATGATGAGTACTAAAGCACTGAGCAGTGTCTGCCACAATGGAAACAGACATTCGCAGCCCATTCTGAATTAAATGCTGGTGAACAGCACCTACAGCAAGAAGTATAGGAATGGCAGGCCGAGTTGGTGCCTAATCAAATCCCAATCAAAAATCATCAAACCTAGTTAGAAAGGAAATAAATATAAAACAAATATCCTTTTCCGGAAACAGAAAATGTGAAATTATTTTGACAGGAAATTATAATACTGAACTGTCATGCAAACTGAGTAATTGACTAATTAAAGCTAGATAAAAGTATTCATTCAAGAAGATAGAGAGAACTAAAAGCAAGCACTTGGATATTAGCCCTGGAACAAAAGTGTCTAAAGGTTATACCATAAAGAGTAATGATTTACTGTAGTTAGAACTCTATAACCAGGGTAGAACAATATTCCATATGTGATAATATATCATGGATTAATCGAGATCAGCCCCAAGAAAATAGCAAGTTGTTGAAATGATAACCCCCCCCCCCCCCCCCACCTTGAAAAGGAAAGAAAAAATTGGCATAGGATGCCAGTAGCTACTTACCAATTCGTCATATCTGTCAGAGAGAATGAGCAACTGAGAACCGGATCTTACAGCTTCGTCAGCAGCTTCACAAAGTTTTTGGAGTCTTCTTTTCAAGGAACCTTCGAGCCCTTTTCTAATATCAAAAAAAGTTTGCAAGACTCGGGGATTCAAAATCGGATCTTTCAACAATGATTCAAGCTCACCCTCATTCAGCACTGGACTAGACAATATAACCTAGTACAAAGCAACAATCAAGACCTTGAAAACTGAAGGATAAGTGAAAACAGATTAAGGCTTAATATAGCAAACCTGAGAGGCATTCTCAGGTCCAACCTCCAGTATGTTTCTACGCTTGCCAATGTTGACTTCGAGAGACATAACTAACCCTTCACGTAGAGGATCTATAGCTGGATTAGTTACCTGTGATTACATAAAGACCAACAACCTAGAGGATTATAATGGATATCAAAAAGTATTGATCATAAATAACGGAAAGATATCATAGCTGTCGGGAGAACAGACAAACTTAACCCTACTAATAGAACCACCATAACAATTTTTCACGGAAAGTATCAATATATGAGATGCCAATATAGGGTTTGTTCGGTAGCTGCTTAAAGGCTTTTAAGCAAATAAGTTGAACTTTTTGAGTTAAGAAAAAAAACTGGGTTTACCTAGCTTAAAGCTTTTCAGGCAAAGAAACAAAAAACCCGCAGCTTTTAAGCTGATCAACCAGATGCAATTCAGGTTTAAAGCGGAAAAACAAAATACATGATCTTAACAGCAACAACCAAACAAGGAGCCATGGTATTATTATCAGTAAACACACGCAGACTATAAATGGAGATTTTTTTCTACGATATGCATAATCTTGGACAGGATAAAATGGTATGGCAAACCTGTGCAAATCGCTGCTTGAAATAATCATAAAGAATATGCGACTTTTGCGACAATATAGCTAATGGGATATCGTCTCCCATGCAAAACGTAGGTTCCTTTCCTTGAGAGGCCATACTCTCGATGACCATTTGGACATCTTCACTCGAGAAACCATAAGCCCTATCCACATTAAAAGTAAAGCATTAATATCTTCTAAAGAGGACAATATAGCATGAATCGTCTAAAAAAGATAACGCCTTGGAATTTTATTAAGGATGAATGTTTCACCAAAAGGTGAATTCTACGCTGCTAATGTCGTGGGATCTCTCCGAATACATGGATACTCCATCCATTCTCACAAAAAGGCCTTATGATAGGAAGGAGAGTAACCCATATATAAGCATACGCTAGGACCGAGATCCCACATTAATGTGGGATAATATTCAGCAATGGAATTGAAGAAACAATGGTATTCAAGGTTTTGCGGAATACATTGATTGTAGATGAGAAAAAAACATAAAAGTTAAATTAGCAAATTTGATTTCTTTTGAAGATGCTGGTTTATAACATTTCATGGATTTAACTCCATAACATATTCAAAATCAATTCCTTTACCGAACTACGATAAGATATGCAGGTTGATAATTAGCGTCAAATCATTTGAATAAAATACCTGAAATTTGGGAATTTGGCAAGCAAAGAACTCTTGATTATACTGTGTATCTTCCTAATATATGTGAAAACTATCGTAAACCTAGTTTATGAGTCATGCTTTTTACCATATCTATTTAGTACTTTGTGAAGATAGGTACAATATTGTCAGCTGCAACAGGAGAATCTGTTTACTTGTTTGTTCAAAGACAAGATTTAATATGCCCATGGAAAATTACAAGTGTTGGTAAACTTCGCCGAGGTTAAAGAATTTTGCACACTTACTGTTGACGCCTTAATATTGCTTCATTGTCCAAAAGTGTCGTAGAGAGGAAAATCACCGGCTTCAAGGAACGTAACTTTTCTTTCACCCAATCGCCATAGGGATTCAATGAGGCGACTCGTTTCTTAACATCAGTGTTCTCATACACCTGTATGTCAAAAATTAATTAACTAATTCAATCATCCCTATACAGCTCTAACAACTGCAAACTTTTCAAAGGAATATGACGTATATTTATGTCACCTTTTTAAAAAAATTCACTAGCCTTGGCATAGTTTAGTGATCTAATGTGCTCATTTCTAGAACAAAGAAAATGCCTGTGTTCATATTTAAATGCTCTGCATGTCAGATGTTTTTTTGAAATTGAGAAACATTATGCCTAAAAGGCGCATAAAACAAAAGGTCCACTCTAATTTTGCAAAACAGAGAGTATAAAAACATGTATTCGATGCGGATGACATTCATTCACAGAAATGCATTGGAACAAGGACAGATTTGAATATTTGAGGGATTTTGAACCAGAATATACAAATAGCAAACAACCAACACCCATGCTTATTAAGATCCAAATATTTTTGGGATCTGAGTCAATGACAAACCTGACCGCTCAGTAGATTCGCTGCTATCATCATTCCTGGACCTAGCCGACCTTTCATGATAACTTTGGATTCATCCATTGGGAGAACACCAACCTGGAAAAAGTTACACAGATCACTGACCAGAATGTAACTCGTCGAGCAGTAAGAAATAATAAGCTTTAAGAAAGAACAATTGCAAGAAAACTCGGACAAGGCACACCTCTGAAGCAACATAAACAACATTGTCTACTGTTCGCCAATACCTAGCTGGACGCAAACCATTTCGGTCAAGACAAGCTCCTACAGTTTTCCCATCGCTGTTGAATGGCACACAGAAAACTAAGAAAAGATGAACAGGGCTTAACCAGAAAGTTATGCAATAGAAACCAGACAGGAAAAAACCCAAGACGTGTATTAATATAATTTCATATAACCTAGCTTACTTTCAGATTAAGGAAATTATAGACACGTCATCCAACTACATTTATTCTTCTGCTGTTGACATTTCACTTTTATCGTTGTTTATTGAATTCAACGCTACAAAATAAATGATTCCTCTTATTGGATTCAATAATGGATTAGTAAGATAGTATACACGGGTAACCCTAATCAAAAAGAAATTACAAGAGAACTCTGATTTCTTTTGCTACAGATGCAAATATACAATGAAGCCAGTAAACAATAATAAATGGAAGACGTACCTGACATATTTCTCATTTTTTAACTAAACCCTCCCCTGAATATTAACAAACAAAATCATAGAAGAGAACACATGATACCCTACCATCAAAGCTTCAGTGAGAGCAAATTTTGAATTACTCTATGGTTAGGTTTTGTCTGAGTTATTCTATGTTTCGTTATTTTCTACGTTTTTCCTTTTCCTTTTGTAAAATGTAAAGCAAACTTATTTCCAAAACATGTGTAACTCTTTAAAGCAGTGTGCATTGCATCTGATACAAGTCAGGGGGAGAATAACTGACCTCGAAAATGACATTGTATCAAGTTCTAAAAACACTGTAGCTTACCATTTCTTTTGTTAAGGAAAATACATTAACAAAAACAACCACGAGCGTCACCCAGGTCAAAATACCATAAACGCAGAAAGTAAATCCTGAACAGATAACCATCTGCCAAATACTAATATCCATATTTATGTCTCCTACACTAAATTTGTTCAATTTGTTTGAGCAGCATTATCCAATTCTACAAGACAATTGAAATACTGGGTACTAAACCATTCATCATCACAAGCTTCATAACATGGGCAACTGCATAACCATCAAGAGTATAATCTGATTGTACCTGAATAACAGTAAGGCCGGTCCATCCCAAGCCTCCATCTGACCTTTATAGTAATCGTAAAAATCGATAACCTAATAAAAAACATCATAAAGGTCACTTACATGGGATAGAAAGTGAACTTCTAGAGAATCTTACCAAATAACAGAGTAGTGTTTTTTCAGTAATGTAAGCCCATATTACCTCTGGATATTTGATCGACAAAGTTGGGTGATGTTTGTAAGCCTCTGGGACAAGAATCATTAGAGCTTCCTCTGGTGCTCGGCCACTTCTTATTAACAACTGGAATAAACAAAAGCAAACACATGTTTAAGAACACCGCCATCAAACATTTAAAAGCAATACCAAATCAGATTATTTGGACCATTCTGAAGCAGTGACAAAAAAAATAGAAGAAGCATACATGAATCAAAAGAAAACTGCCCCATCCCAACCCTATAGCACCACTACAACACAAAAAACAAATGAATTTATAATATATGCACTACCGGCTTCTGCCAATAACACGTGAAACATTAGAAATAATATTCCAACTTTTTCCCTTGTGCATTACATTTATAAGGCATCTTTCGAAAATTGATAGAGCGAGGCAATAAATGATATCAAACAAAAAGATTTATAGAAACCATACTTCTGCTGCACTGTCAAGATTTGCAGAATCAGATCCTTTGGGATTGCCATAAGGACGGATTTCATTTTCCCGACCACGCCAAACAGGAGATTGCATTGAGGCCTCTCGAGATTGCATCCAGTTCAAGTTACCCTGCATAAACACTTCAAACTTTAGAGGGGAGAACACTACACTGCATATACACAAGGATTGATTAAACAGATTGTAAACAAATAAATTTCAACCTGTATGGTGTTGATCTCTCCATTGTGACCAAGGAACCTCATTGGTTGAGCTAGAGGCCATCTAGGGCTAGTATTTGTGCTGTATCTTCTATGGTAAATCGCAAAAGGAGATTTATAAAGATCAGATTGAAGGTCAAAGTAAAACCTCCCTAGGACTTCTGAGCGAAGCATTCCCTTATAAACTATCGTTTGGTTGGACAAAGAACAAAAATAAAGCTCACTTCCCCAAGTCTCTGAGTTTGTTGCTCTTTCAATCAACTTACGGCAAATATACAGTTCCCTTTCAATGTCATCTACATTTTCTTCTTTAATTATCCGAACGAATACTTGTTGTATGTTAGGCATTGTTTCTTTTGCAAAACGACCAACTATACCAGCATCCACAGGAACAGGTCTCCATCCAAGCACCTCTAGACCCTCTTGCTTAAAGATATCGATGATGACTACAAAAGAATATTTAAAAAAATATTCAGTAAACAAAGACCACCCAAAAAAAAAATGCAAGCTAGAACCGTTAAAGATACACCTGAGTCTGTCCAAGGCCGTTATGAACGGAAAATGAGCTATTACCTACACTACTATTTGAGTTTTGTCATTCATACACAAACCTACGGACTTTAAGAATTTTTCCCCATAAATTCACAAAATTGCTTAAATTATTAATATCGAGACGGAATTTATCCCGCTGAGATTATGAATGCAGACATCCAACTTGGAGCCATTAAACAATTACAGCAACATCCGTGACTAAACTGTCCGCATTCATGGATTTAAGTAGCTAACAAATGCAGGTTTGAGCCAAAATTTTGCCCACATAAAATATGTTAACAAATAGAATAAACTCCTTCAAGGAGTCACCTGATTTGGCTTCTTTCATGAGGTCATCATCTTTGGGTAGAAAAACCATTCCAACACCAGTGTGTGACTTATCAAAAGGAGCAATCCCTTGCGATTTTGCCCAATTATCAAAAAGATCCCACGGAATTGACGTCATTACCCCTGAACCATCCCCAGAATCGTTATCTGCTCCACAACCGCCACGGTGTTCCATGCAACCAAGCGCAACGAGAGCATCACTTACAATTTGATGGGATGCTTTATTATCAAGATTGGCAATAAACCCAACTCCACAGGCCCCCCTCTCTGCTAATATATCACTTAAATTTGCAGCCTGAAATAAATAACAACTTGAAGCATGTCAACTACCATCTAGTAAACCCACCTCCACAAGTGCAATTAACACACGCCAAGGAAAAGAATATGCATAAAAGTCTTCCCATTAGATGTTAATTAATTTACATTTTCACATTCAGTAACTGGATTCCCCATCTTTTTGTGTCCCTTTGTGCATGGTCAAGTTGGTCAAGACCTAGCTGCACAGATACAGTTATGGGTATTGTATCCGTGATTATACAGATTCGCCAATACACATTAGTTTGAAATTTTATATAAGTACAGCTAAGATTGGGTAATATATACGCTTTTCATTATATGTAATAGACATATATGTATTCTTATATACATATGCTAAGATATATGTAATCTGTTTATGACTTCTAACTGAAAAGAGATCAAATTCATTCATCTTAGTCCATATGAATTGGATCAGAAGATTACTTATATTACACGGTTGTATTCAAATATTTCTGTTTTATCCGATTTTATGACGAACTCGTCATGTAATTTATTTTTTTAAAACATAACAAATAGATAAGTCACAAGTATACCCAGCACATAAATGTAGTATTTTCTCGCATTTATAAGGTTTCATTTGTTATTTAGGATAAATTAACAAAAATACTACTTTTGAAACTAAATTAACAAAAACATACCCAAAAAAATTCTAATTAACAAAAACATACCCAAAAGTTCATACCCTAGTTTGTATATTTCATACCCTTATTCCAAAAGTTCATACACATATTTCAAAAATCCATACCCTAATTTATATATTTTCATACCCTTATTCCAAAAGTTTATACTCTTATTTTAAAAATTCATACCCTAATTCGTAAAGTTCATACCCCAATTTACAGAATTCATATACTTATTTACATAATTCATATACATAATTTTAAACTCCATACCCTTAATTCACGGAGTTGCTACACTTATTTTTCAAGCTTATACACTAGTTAACAAATTCAACCCTTACCCGTCATCCTATCTCGAACTTTCACGTCGTCGTCGTGGGCTTCTCATTCGACGACATTAATCTCGAGTTTTCGATCTCGCTCTACACCCTCGCCGCCCACTCCGATAGATGTCTCAATATCCACCAAAGAGAGAGATGGATGTAACAAATTCAACCCTTACCCGCCATCCGATCTCGAACTTTCACGTCGTCGTCGTGGGCTTCTCATTCGACGACATTAATCTTGAGTTTTCGATCTTGCTCTACACCCTCGCCGCCCACTCCGACGGATGCCTCCGTCTCAATATCCACCGAAGAGAGAGATGATGAGGAGAGAAAGATTGAAAAAAAAGGAGAAGGAGAGAGATCAGAAAAAGAAAGGTAGGATGAGAGATCGGAGAGAGAGAGGAGGATGAAGAGAGAGAGGAGGATAGAGGAAGAATGAGGAGAGAAATCGGAGAGAGAGTGAGAGGAAGAGAGAGAAGGGAAAGATAGTGAGGAGGAGAGAGAGGGGAAATATACATGAGTAATGAATGATATTTTTTGTTTTTTATTAATTATTAATTAAATGTATGTTTTTGATAATTTAACTTTTGATGGTATGTTTTTGTTAATATAATAGGACAGGATATGTTTATGTTAATTATTTAATAATAAAAATAAAAAACAGCCGCATCGACGGGTATCGTTCCGTTTCCTTCATGTAGCATAGTGTCAAAGTCAAACAGATACCGCAGAATGTGTATCGGATATGTGTAAATATGTATTCATATCCTATCTTTATCCGATATTCATATCCCTGTATCCTCATCGTATCATATCGGTGCTACATAGGCCATGACTTTCAAGAGTGACTTGCGGCCAAATCTGGTTAACCGGAAACACACAATTTCAAGGCATATGATTATTATTTATTCGTCTTGCCATGAGCTAAGTGGCAATTTGTAGACGGTAGGGAAAACTGATCAATATCAGAGGACATGCACGTACACAAGAAACCCAATGCACACAGAAATTACAGTTAAAACTAACTGCAAGTTAAAAATAGGTAAACAAAGGGTAAAATCATATTTTTAAATTTTAAGTGTGTTAAAAGAGAGCTCAGTTTGATAATTTGGAGAGCAGTCACTATTTCACTTCTCATACTTTGTTAAAGATCAATTCTACGATTCTGGTTGTTGACAAAAACTACATAAAACAAGACATCTATTTAACCGCTTGATTTTTCTTAGATGAGATGTTACTTATTTATCAGACAAGAATAATTTAAAATTTAAGTCTTCCAACCAATAACCAATAAGAAATAAATAAAACTTGCTTGGCTAAAAATTAGTCAACTAACATGGGGTGTGTTTAACATGATAAAAAATCCATAATGTGGCAATCAGCAGAACCAAGATTTTGACAGTAGAGTGATGTGATCCACAAAACAAAAGGTTTTTTATTTAGGGGTAGAGTATGCTACTAAAATTCAATATTAGATGAATAATAAGTTTTTTTATAAACACAGAGTTGTCACCCCAGTTTCACCACCCAATGGAGGAAGAACTATTGCCCCCCCTATGAAAAGCAGTCATTGACTATCTATTTGAACTTTTCGCCGAATTAATCCAATAATTGCAGTATAAAACCCAATTTAAGAAAAAACAAATACAAAATGTATCCCCTCTTACTATTTAAAAGGGGTTAAAAGCCTGCATATTTTGAAGAAATAAATTATTTTTTTACCATGCACTTTTCACTGAACACTCAAACACAAACCTCCAATATCAAACTACAAAAAAAAAACACAAATCTAACAAAAAACTATTCTCCAAACCAAGAAAAAATCAACAAGAAAATATAAATATAAGCAAAATATTCATATAAGTGGATCCTCGTTCCCCCACTGCCTTGAAATTGATTTTTTTCCCTATATTTTTCCCTAAACAATAGTTCATCCAATCATACCATACTAGCTTCTATAAAAATCAACAAAAAATATAAATATAAGCAAAGAGAAGGTTCTTTCAATAAAAAGCACATACTTGGAAACAGATTCAACACTCAATACTTTAAATCAAAAAAGCGCAAATCGAACAAACAACTATTCTCCAAAATAAAAACAAAAAAGCAGAAACTAACCAAAAAGCTATTCTCCAAAACAACAATAAAAAATCACCTTCCGAACCAGCTCCGAGGGTTTATAAGACGCCTCGTTCGCAACATGCCGAGAGTCGATTAATAAACAAAAAACTTATTTCAATAAAACCCCGATAAAACCTAAATACTCATATTAGCACATCATCGGGGGTGGCTGGGGGTGGCCGTGGCCACCCGGCGGCGATTTTTTTTAATTTTTTTTTTATGTGTAATTTAATTTTTTTAAAGATATATACATTGATGGTCCTCCTAATTAAACAAAAGAGCTGTTGATGTAGTGGTAAAATTGGTTTTAAGTTAGTGGAATGTTATGAGTTCAAATCATGTTAGTTGCTTTTTTCTAAAAATTTCTGCTTTTTACCTTGAAATTACCAAATTTCGTAAATGACCATTGTATTTTCCCAAACAAGATTACTAAAAAATTTATTGTATTGCTCAATACCTTTTGTCTTTTAACTACATATTTATTTTATGATATGTTAAACATAAAAAAAAAACTTTATTTTTGTATTAGACCTTATTTATTTTATCTTTAATTTGACATATTTTTTACACCACGGTCCAAAAAAAAAACATCCTGATTCCTCCCCTGCACATCATTGACCACTCAAACTTAAACCTCCAATATCAAATTAGCACAAATTAAACAAAAAACTCATATTAGTATTTAGGTACCCAAACTCATATTAGTATATACATACATATGTATACTCATATTAGCACATCATTGAACACTCAAACAAAATTTGTGTTAAATACTCATATTAGCACAAATTAAACAAATAACTTATTTCAGCGGGGAAAAAAACTCAAAAACAACAATAAAAAATCACCTTGGGAACGAGCTCCGAGGGCTTCTTAGACACTCCGTTCGTGAGATGCTGAGAGTCGATAGCGGATTTAATCCGCGAGAATCTCTTTGCAGATTCAGCGTACCATCTTCTCCGGTGAGCCGAAGAAGAAGCTCCGATTAGGGTTTTGCGATGATGAGCGTTCCGTTTAAGTCCAACAAAGTCGACGAATAATAGGCTTTTCGTGTTTGCAGCGAGGCTACGGTGGTGGTGCGGAGGAGCGAGAGATAGTGACTGTACTGACATCAGGTATTAATTTATATATGGAGTTATATAGGTATATAGATATATAAATAGAGAGAGAGAGAGAGAGTGGGGAAGGGGAGTGTGTGGAGAGAGAGAGAGAGAGAGAGAGAGAAGGGATGTGAGGATAGAGAGAGAGAGGCGCTCGGAGCCACCCGACTCTTGAGTATTATAGTGTGTGTGTGTGTGTGAGACTGGCGTCTTGATGATATTTTTTTCAGGTTATATACCTGTATATAATACACACACAGGGAAAATTATTGTAAATTGCACAGTAATCTATAAATGTTAATAATTTACGTACTCAAATATAATAAATTAAACTGTAAACTTTCATTGATGTTTAAACGAAATTTTGGTCATATGTGATAACTGACTGTTTTGTAGGTGATCATAGAAGACCAAACTTTTCTGTAAAAGTCAACGGACGTTAAGAATGTGGTGATCGTTTGATTTGTTATAGATGATTAGTTAAATTGTTAATGTTTATAGTTGAGTACCTAGTTTATTAACAATCAAATAGGTTGGTAATAGGATGTAGTGACATTAATTTTATCATATGTATATGTATCTATGTTGGAGAGTGTATGTTTTAGGATAAAAATGCTAAATTGGTATTCAAGCTATCAGTTTTAAACAATTCAGGACCAAATTTATCTATTTTCTAAATTTGTTTCCAAGATTAATGGTTTATCTTCAATTAAGTCACTCTTGATTGTTGCCGTGCTATATCAGATTTTACTAATTTGGTACCCAAACTAGAGTACACGTGACCAAACTAGTATCAAGACTTACCAACATTTATCAATTTGTTACTCACAATCTATAATGTTTAATTGGTCATGAATGCCTTAATTGGATGTTAAGCACAAAATTTGGTTACCAATTTAGAATAACGGATAATTTGTATACTAAACTGTCCGAATAGAATCGGTTGGGTATCAATTTATATTTTTTCCTATATTTAATGGATTTCACACGCTGTAATTGTGTATTTATGTGTGACTATGTGTATTTGTGCAGTGTAACAACTACGAGTCACAGTCAAAGACTTCAAAAAAAGCAACTATACCCAATACAGGGCAATATTCGTGCCTTTTTTTTTTGGGATGTAGTAGTACAGTAATAAAGACGGTAAATAGTGTTTTCGAAGTATGTATATATGTTATGAAATCAGGCATAGTTTTGACATGCAAAATAATAGTACATAAATTTTAATACGCTGTAAATGCTATTTTAAGCAATTAAAAATAAAATATAAAGTCTAATTTAATATTATTTAAGTTGCTTACGGATAGTTTATTGGTTGTCATTGTCAACGCTAACATAGTATTAAGATTCAAATAACTCAGTCGGAATGTTGAATGGATTCCGGATCTGTCACTATTAAATTATTAATCCTTACCTCTAGGTAAGTGATCCCCTCCCTTTTTCTGTGTTATACTCCTTTTAAATCATTTGATGTTTAAATTTCATTATTATTTTTGAAATATATATCTAATCAGCCATTTGATAATAACTTAATAAGTAATCAACCAAACGTTGTGAATTCATGGTCCTTGCTAGACTAGAGTCCAATAACTCCAATCTATATGCCCAGACCAATTTGTTTAGTCATTTCTCATAAGCCAAAATTAATCCTTTTCTATTCATGTCCATTTGGACGGGATCATGTTGTGCAATGTTGAGTTGTCAGTAAGTTATTTAACTATAATAACTGTAGATGTATATCCACGTAAACTATATTTCTTAATGCTTGCTCCACAGTCCAACAAATTACTAAAAACAGAGTGGACATGTAGAATATGCCCCTTGCCCCTTGACATTTACCAAAATAAAATATTTCATGACTGTTCAAGTTTTTGACTAATAGCTAGTTAAGGTTCGTTGTTATAAACCAAGGACCACTATTTTATTAAGGGGTTATTGAATTTTCAATTTTGTATATAAAGTTATTCTATTTTTATTGTATAACACCAGTCAGACCATCTATAGTTTGAACTTTGAAGACTTAATAAATGCAGGATAAGAAATGGATTCTTCAAGTTTAGAAAGTTATTGATATTCTAATCGTCTAATTATCACAAATATGAACTTTGAAGACTTAATAAATGCAGGATAAGAAATGGATTCTATAAGTTTAGAAAGTTATTGATATTCTAATCGTCTAATTATCACAAAAACACCAATCTTTTTGACAGGATATATATATATATATATATATATATATATATATATATATATATAATGGTGCCTCTCTTGTATTTACAGATCTTCATGTGGGGAAAAAAAAAATTATCGGCGAAAGTAGGGGTGGGCAAAAAATCCGCAAACCCGCCCCGTAACCCAATCCGTGCGGATTGGGGCGGATTGGGGCGGGTTGGGTGTCAAAAAAAGTTAAATCCGTCCCGCCCCAATCCGTAAAAAAATTCGTGGGTTGGGTTAGGGTTGGGGTTTTCAAACCGCGGGTTAATCCACCCCAACCCGTTTCAATCCGCATATATATATATATATAAATATAAATTTTCTCAACATCTTTTTTAATAAGAGTTTCTATATTATAATAGTATTGATTTAAGAAAAATTATATATATAGACAAAAAATCTTTGGATTGTCCAAACTTAAGCTTAATGATTCGATTGATATATTGTCTTATAAATTCAAAGTATTATCTCGTACTTACAAAAAGAAGAAATTTTTAATCTGGGTCTAGGTAGTATGGGTGGTTAATTTATTTTTAAAAACTTTATTTTTAATCGAAGTATAGCCAAATATGAAGTTATATAAAGTTATTACGAAATCTGTAGCTATTGAACTTGTGGATTCAATTAGCTATTGAACTTTATTTTGATTATGTTGATGAATAATAATTTGTTTTGTTTTGTTTTGTTTTGTTTTAGCTTTGTTACTTGTTCCGAACATTCTAAACGTATTTTGGTTGGCTTTTAGTTTATATTTCTATTTGAAAGATTTTTTTTTTGTAAATATTTAGGTAAATTATGCGAAATAATGAAAAATTTATGACTAAAATGAAAATTCAAGAAACAACCCGCACCCAATCCGCCCCGCTTGATAATGGGTTGGGTTGGGTTGGGGTTTTAATTATAATGGGTTGGATTGGGTTGGGTTGGGATTTGAATTTCACTAATCCGCCCCAATCCGTTCCGCCATTTATTTTACGGGGCGGGTTAGGATTGCGACCAATCCGCCCCAATCCGCCCCGTACCCAGCCCTAGCCGAAAGTGTTTGGCTAAATATGTCTAGCAGACTTAACAGTTACGGATGATGAAGTTAAGTAAATCATTTTAAAAAAAAAATAGTCGTGTAATCATTTAAAAAACTCAGTTATGCATATAGGATGAGTTAGGATGGGTGTTTGGAACTGGTGGTTTAATGGCATTTTTTTGTGATTTTGTATTAATTTATTTTGCTTAGCGCTTTATGCAGTCTGTTTTAACTTGCAAGGGCATGGAAAGTAGAAACTCTATGTATAATGTAACATTGCTTGTTGTTCTTCAATATTATTAATGATCATGTTTATCCTAAAAGACAACAAATTAAATTAAGTGTAGTAGTTAGGAAAACAGAAATTTGTAGTGGTATACTGTTATCGTGCATGAAGTTTTAAAAGTGCTTTACCAATGGTTGTTTTACATTAACAAAATTTACTTTTGTTTGGTATTATGAAACAATAAAATTCAACTCTCTCTATATACATTAAAACATAGAGAGAGAATCTCATAATACGTGAAGGAAAAAAATTGTTGTTTTGTGTTGTGATCAATACTTGGTAGTTATATTGGCTCACTAAAAAAGTACATGAAAATATATTTGATAAAGTGGTCATCACCGTATTTTGTTTACCACTTGAAAATGTATAAAAATGGAAAAAGTGGTAAGAATAAACAATCAATCCATAGCAATCAGAATTGGATTTTTCAGAGGTCTTAATAAATTTGAAAGGACCTTTCCAACGTTTTAAAAGCCAAATTTCTTTTTTCTTCTTTTAAGGCTTTTGCCAAATCTGGTCCCATGCTTTTTCTTTAGGAGTATTTTTTTATTTTTGCCCATTGTTGATACTTTTGCGTTCCTATTGTATTGAAGAGTTTTCTAGTGACCTTCTTTTTATCACACTTTGTAGCCACACGAGCTTCATCTACAACTTGCGTCCAAAAACACATCTCGTACTTATGAAAATATGAAGAAAAAAAATATTGCATCAAATTTACGAATTATCATATAAAAATTCAATATATGAGTCAATTCTTCATTTGTCTCTTGTTGTTTACTTAGAAAGGCATCGATGGTTTTAGTAAAGAGATTTTACACAGTGTATGAACACACATCCATATTGTTAATCTCCTCATGGTGCTCTCCATGACTGAAATTTAATGTAACATGGTTATATTCTTAGTCGTATGCCTCAACATTATCTTTTATATATATGAGTTATATATGTAAATATTCTTATCATTTGTTATTTCATACAAATTAAGAAAATTTATTGTTTAATACATACTTTCGGACTTAACTATCATAAACCCCGGTTTACGAGTTTTGTTTAGATTTGGTACACAATAATGGTATATAGTGAACGTTAAAGTTAAAAACAAATAGTAAAAATAATTTAGCACATTTAACTTATTTTAAAAGAGATTTCAATCATGAGATTTTTAATTAAATCTCAAAATATACACTAGATGATCATTTTTCCTAAAAAAAATACTTAGACGTGACACGATGAGGATAAACAAGTATGAGAGAAATAGGGTTAAACAAATATCTATTTGGTTCGAATTTTACAAAAAACCAAACCTGTAACATCCATAATGTGTCACACGACGGAATAACATGTGCCTTAACACGTGCTAGACAAATTATGTCTTAAGAACACATTATAAAAGGAATTTATTAACTAGATATATTTACAAATTACAATTTCTTTACACCCTTCAATACGATAAATTACAAGATTCATATACAAACTCTTAACTAAGTCTTAATTTTAAGTGAATATAATTATAGCTGAAAACTAGATACTACAAGTTAAATCTTACAACTTAAATATTTGGTCAGGTTTTGAAAATCGGAGAATGAGATAAACGAGCTCAATAATTAATAGAGTATTAAACCGATAAAAGGGGACAAAATAGTTATTCACATTCTTTTCTTTCCTCTAATAATTAGCAAACAATTAGCTTTAATAAAAAAATCTCAATGCAAGTGACAAACATTTATTGAAAAGAAACTGTAAAAACTCATTAAACAAATATTTGTCAATGTAATTATTGGACTTCCAATTTTATGGGTATATTCATGCTTCCTTAATATCTTTTAATTATTTGCTCGATTTGGACATACCAAATCTCTTGATTTTTTAATATCGGATTTTCTGTTATATTATTTTTTTCCGGACATCCCGAATAACTTTCTTTATTTTTGGTTCCCGAATAACCTTCATTGTATCCGCACTTCCTAAATAACTTTATTTACTTTCAGACTTCCCCATAATATTCTTTCTTTTCATACTTCCCGGATAACTTTCATTCTAACTTTTCTTTTTCTTGTAACGGTAAATATAAACTAATATATAGATTTAAAAAAAACAAGAAAATAATAGAATTTGTTAAAAGATGCACAGGATAGTTATACTAGCAACACAAAAGCACTCATCTCACTGTCGACTTATAATAACCCGAACCAATTGCACTACGAAAAGCTAATTAGTCTACATTGCACTACGAACAATAATTGCATATTTGTATTCCATAAGCTTCTGATGTATCTATGGAATACACACATGTAGATACATCAGAACAATGTATGTATTCCATAAGAAATTATTGTTCGTAGTGCAATGTATTTTACAGTATACCATACGATATATCTATGGAATACACACATTTACTTTATAAGATTAATTATTGTTCTATCTAAGCTTCTGATGTTGTTCTTACGAGGATTTAAGCAATTTATCATGATCTACGTAGTCGTTAGGTGATTATTTGGTTCCTATTAGCATACTAGCATTTTTTTTTTATAGTTATTTTATATTTTAGTTTAGTTTTGGTGTATTCCGATCTTGAGTTGGAATTGCAGCTTTGGATTTGAAATAGTATCTGAATTTCAAGGTCCATCTAATTGTATATTAATTATTGGTAAAAAAAAATGGTTAGTCTACTCCAGATTTTGCGTTGATCACTTGTTGCACTATTTTTCGATAGGAGCTTGTGGTAAAATGGTCGTTAAACTATATCCTTTTGTATGCCATCGTATATCATAATAGTATTCGACCTTTTTATTTATTTATGAAACCTATGTTGTTTAAAAGGATCACAGCTTATTTATAAGCAACCCTTACGCTAGCTATTTGTTTCGGGTCAGGTCAACCTCTGTATGATTATAGTTTACCCATTCACGAGGTGTGTATTTTTGTTGTTTTTAGTAGCAGAAACTTTGGGATAGATGTAATTGAATCGAAGTGGCTCCATTTATTGCAAGTTTTTTTTGAGCATTTTATTCAGCAGTATTATATACTATTCGGGTGGCTTCAGATTTGCATTAATTGTTTTGTTCTTTTGTTATTTAAACTGTGTTTCTGATATATACTTACCTTTCTAGCGCAGGGGGAATTGTTCCTGGATAAATGTTTTGTCTTGCAGTTGATATCATATTTTCTGATGTAAAATTCATTCCAACTTGTTTGATGGATGATGATTACTTCAATGGATAACATTTCGAATATTTCACATCCTCTTGTAGCTGCAAGTGTGTTGAGCGTCTCTTGAAGAAGGTAACTTTTGATTTCAGAAGCCATGATAACGAACAATATTTTGTAACCTTCTCTGGTTGCTTTTTAGAGTCGATTC
Organism: Primula vulgaris; assembly: GCA_963920805.1. Lineage (NCBI taxonomy): Eukaryota > Viridiplantae > Streptophyta > Magnoliopsida > Ericales > Primulaceae > Primula > Primula vulgaris. The sequence continues at coordinate 6,605,820 of OY987212.1, read as the reverse complement.
CAGAATCTCGGTTTTTCTTTCTTTGTAAATATAAACCTTTATAGAGCATGTTTTTTAATAGGAGAAAGATGTATTGATGTAGAATTTCTATGTCTCGGGAGATTTAAGTGGGATGCCTGTAATCATTACTAAGATTTAAGACGAGATTAGTATTTATGCTAGTTGTAATTTATAAAAAAAAAAATCTAAAAGGAAAGCCTGTCTAGTATACCCTTTAGAGCATGTAATTTTTACATCAGTAGTTAGATAAAAGCAAACATTTGTGTCTTCAGTCTTGTATCTAACTTGAAATAAAACGAGTACTGGTTACTTTTTATGATTTTCTTCACATAAAAATGTGTTGAGAGTCTTGAGATCATGGCAAGCCCAAGTACATTGTTTTTCAAAATCTAGGATAAACTTATTAGATTACCGAAACTATTAGCACCGAATAGTTACCAAAAATAAAGAAACGGGGACCATTATTGCACTTATCCCTAAAAGAAAGCCTTACAGACCACAACTTAAAAGAGTTTTCTTAATCTTGTTTAGCACTGCCTAGGCTGAAGAAACTTAAGAAGCTGCACCTTAAGGCTCTCTTAATCTTGTTTTAAGTAATTACACATATCTTTAATTAGTGCTAGCGGTACTTTTAATTTCAAAAACCATTATCACATCTAAGTTTTCTCGTTGTTTCAGAATGTTGATCTGGAAGCTAAGCGGAAGAAAACACCACATGCCGGAACCCCATCAGATCCGAACGCATGGCAACAAATGCGGGAAAATTATCCCATTGATGTCGGCCAAACATTAATGATTTTGTTCATTTAAATTGGCCAACAGAAACTTAAATAGTTAAATCTGGTTTTTATCTTCTTTCCTGTCCTCATCTGTTGATTTTATACGCTTATTTGACATATATCCTGTTTTCTGTAATATTATAATCCTTTCTTTGACGTTCTGAAGGACCTTTGATTGCAAGTAAAATTCATAAAATAATTTGACATACGTCAGGTATTGAACGATCTTAGAATAATTTTTCTCATACAAGTATTCGATAAATAAAGGTATCAAAGCATTTGCACCATTTAGTTTAAGTTACGTTAGCAATGGTACAGGAACAAGAGTCCAAAAAACTTTAATAAATAGTATAAACTTATAACGAAAGCCAAATGCTATTTATTTAATGTATACAAAACATAAATTTATAACGATAGCCAAGGGATATTTTTAATTAAAGTTATATTGTACACATTTCGTTATTTTGCCCCCAATGTTCATTTTTACGTCGTTCTTCAACTTTTTTTTAATAATCAGTAACACTTAATTTTAAATACATCACAACACTTCGCTTGTAAACCCTCACACTTTGTTTGGTTGTGTAAGATTAAGGTGTTAGAGTATTTCAAATATAGTGTGTCCCATAAATATTATGTTTGAGTGGGAAAATATGATCGGTATTATAAGTTAAACGAGATAACAAATGACCATGGAATGATGTATACTATTAGTAATTCCCAAACTATATATGAAGGGTCAATTGTAATCTCGTTTGTATTCATAGTCTCGGGACTGCAAGTCCCCGGACAAGCCCTCAATGTTAACATGAGTTTACAAGAAAAAAATATGTGTTTGTCCTATATTTTTAATCGATACATGAAACGAATTGTTTCCATCTATCTAAGCAAGAAAGATTTCAGAGACCATCTTTTGTTTTAATATTTAAAGCACTAAATAACATGTTGCTTACAAACTTACATGTACCAAAAAACAAAATTCCATTTTATAATGCACAGAAAAGGAAACAATGTTATTTTAGACCATAGAAAATAGGAAAATAATTTTTAAAATATAGTGAGGTGGGTGGGTATGACAAGGCTCCAACGAAAATGACGTAATGGCAACGGGGTTGTTTGGAAGTACCTGTATCAAACCTTTCTCTCTTTATCTCTCTAAAATTAATAAAAAATATTTAAATTTTGTCAATAATTTGATTTGGGTATCTGTTGAATATTTCTGGGGAAAAAGAAAAATCATTAGAAGCTCAGTTTAGTCTGCAGCTTAAAAGTAGTAAAAAAATAAGTCAGCTTTTTTGTTCTATTTTGGGGCTTCTCATAAATTCTAGCTTCCTGGTCTTTCTCACTACTCTTAAAAATTGTATCTTGAGTTGTTTTGATTATATTCTCTCTGATGAGGTATGCTTTTATTTCTTTTCTGGTCATAATGATTTTGTGTAATTTTGTTTTATATGTTATTAAACTTGGAGAACAATCATGGGTTTGTCAAAGTTTGCTTATGTTACTTGAGATTATCCAGAGTTACCTTTGTTATTTTGGTTATCTAAAGCTAGTTTTGAGGGTTTTCTTGTTTAAATTTTGTTTAATCCTTATATTTGTAACCTTTCTAATTACTTGAGATTTGGTATAAATTTTTGCAAGACTGATTGTATTTACCTCAACTTGGATAATATATGATCATGGGTTATTACAGGGTTTTCTTTCATAGTTATATGATCATATTAGCTATGTAATATGTTTTATAGGTCATTTAGGACCACTTTTGAGGTTTGATCTTATTAGTTGCTTTTGGTGGTCGTTTAGTTTGATTATTTAAGATCCGATATGTGTTCTTTCCGTACTAGTTGTGTTTACTTTTGATCAGTTGCTATTAAAGTAAGTTATGGATTTGATACAGGGTTTTCTTTTATCTAAGATAATCAATTTGAGCTCTGTGATTTAGGTTACTTAAGGCTAGTTCTGAGGTTTTCCTTGCTGTTTGATTTGTCAAAGCTTTAAACTTTGAACCATTTGGTGCTTTCTGTAATATAATTAATTACGACAGGTATATCTTTTGTTATACTGATTGTATTTTAGTTAAGCAATAGTGAATTTGCTTTAGGGTTTGGTTAATACTTAGATAATTTAAATAAGGTATTTGATTTATATTACTTAAAGCTAGTTTTAAGGTTCTCCACTTTCCTAGTTGTCTGATATTGTCTCAGCTTTGTGTTTGTAGCTTTTGTCGCCTTTTTAATTTTTATTTGGAATATGTCTTCGTCAGATTGATGTACTTTGATCCGTTGCTTTTGAACTTGACAATCACATGACTTTGTAATAGGCTTGCTTAATAAATTAAGATTTAGTATTTTCTTTCACAGTGAAAGTACTTTGATTCAATCTGTTGTCGTCCAACTAGGAAAAAAATCATGAGGTTGTTATTAGATTAGGTTATATACTTGTATGATCAAAGAATCCACGTAATTTAGTTTATCTGAGGCTAGTTTTGAGGAGTTCCTTTCTGTTTGATTTGTTTCTCTTTGGATTTATATCATCTTCTGTTTGTTTATTCTTGAAGATTCTTCTACATATATTTCTTCTGTATTTTGGGATTGAGGCAAGGCACTGTTTTGAGGCTTTGCAGTTTGACAATTTAAAACTGACTTTAAAGTACTAAAATATTGTGTAATCACATACTAATGCAGAGACACCTTGTCGAATCCAATAAATTTCTACTTGGTATTTTCATCATCAGAGTTACCGTGATAGCGCATTTACAAGCATATAAGTTTTGGAGAAATTCTTATGAAACTGAATGCAATCTATATGTGATTTAGGTAGGCAACTAATTGATGAAAAAGTGTTAAGACTTTCGTTTTCAGTATTCATGGTGATTTTTTTGGCAGCAGGTCGAAGAAAACTGGTACTAAAAATGATTCAAGGTTCTCAAGTGTGATGACTGGCTATGTTCCTCAGATGCCCACGTCCAAAAAAATGTAAGTATTTAGCAACTTATTTTGGACCTTTTTGTTTATTGATTCATTTATTTATTTATTTAGTTCAGTGAGTTTTGGTGCTTTAAAGTGTTCTTGTTCCCTTACTCATAAATAGTTACATTTAGGTTTAGTAAATGAAGTGGTCAATTGGCCACCTACTGTATGGTCTTGCAAATAACTCGTTTTGGTTGCCTGCATTCCATAAGAATTGCTCTTTATTCATTGTAAAGAAGTATTCTTAGTGATTTATTTTTTAATTCGTTTAAAGTTGTACCTTTAATGATCTTGTTGGATATATGAAAAGTAATACTTTGTCATATCCTAGATCTAATACAGAGTATTCATTAACGAAAGGTCCTGTCTTGCTTGTTTGTTGAAATTCTTGTAGAAATATTCCGATTGTACTATTTTACCACAGCTGTTAAAATTTTCTACTCTATCTATAAGTAACTACAGTAATATTCTGTAAATTTGTGGCTTTTAGTGGCACAGAGGGCTCTTCTCAAAATTCTGAATTCGGAACACTTGAGCAATCTCTAGGATTTCTGAGACCAGAGGCGACTAATGGCAGAAGTATGTATGCATAATGAATATTATTTCATTTTCTTAGTTCTCCATCTTCAATACTATGTTAATATATATCGGTCTAATTAGTTGATTCATATGGTTTACAATTTTGGGGAGTTAAAATATTTCTGAGCACACCGATTCAGATTGCATCTAGATTAAACCGCAGCTAAAGTTAGTTCTGAGTAACATCGAATCTTGTATGCTAAAGTAATTGAAAGTTTATTGTATGGAATTCTGAGACCGGCAATCCTCTTTTTAAGTGTTCACCAATAATTTAGTTTTAGATGCCTTTGTAAACAGAACTTCTGGGATAATTTTTAGTTTCAACTTCATATGCTGACCAATATCTGTTACCTTTTAAGTTCTGTTTCCTTTTAATGGGAAAACAATAAACTTTGGCTGATTATTGGCTTTTGTTGCTTAATTTTTGCTTTACTGTCTTTTAGATCCTTTATCCCAGACGCCAAGTTCTGGTAACCAGTTAGGAGGCTTTGATTTTCAACTGGACTCTTTTAGTAAGGTGAGTAACGCTATTTCCTCTTTGCCCATTACTTGAGTATATAGTATACAGATCTTTTCTTCTAATGGTACAACTCGTTTGGTGCAGTCACTTGCTTCCTTTGGTACAAATTTATCTGCTGTTATTGCGGGATCCCATAAATCACAGTTGCAAAAGGAACATCATGTGAATGTAGCTTCTGTCTCAGGCAATCATCGCGAAGACCGCGGAGATTTGAATATGGCAGACGGAACTGACACCTCAACAGATATGTCTGCCGATGAAAAAAATGAGAGAGTAAGGATTTTATACAATCATTTTCTTTTTGTTTGCTTCTACATATTTTAAAGCAAGTGATTCTTTTTACAATAAACGTTATCAGCATGCTAAGTAATATCTTGTTAAGTTGTCCTTTGTGAGGGTGAAACTAGTATGATTTACTCTAACTTGGGTTGCTGGGTAGCCGTTTGGGTCATGTTTCCTTCACAATCTACTGTTATTTTAACAACACTCTTATCCTATTCTATTTTTTATTTCAAAATTCATGTGTTTGCGAGGAAGTAAGTTTTGTGTTTGTTAATGATTATTACTAAGCGAGCTTAAAATATTATCATTTCCTTTGCAGTTTGATTTAGCTCAAGAAAATCCGCTAGCAGTCTTGGCTTCTGATTCCAGTGATAGGTCAAAGGAAAAAGTATCGGATCAGAAGGTTCTACACGTTTTAGCCTATTATTGTTAAAAACAAGAAAAATCTTTTACAATCTTTTCATTGTTTTGAGTGTAATCAAAATTATTACTTTCAGACTTTACGCAGGCTTGCTCAGAATCGTGAAGCTGCCCGAAAAAGCCGGTTGAGAAAAAAGGTAATTCCTCTTTCAAACTATTTACTGAAAAACAGTCTCTTGTTCTATAAACTCTGTTCTTCACTTTGTACTGTCATAGTTAATAAAATCTTAAGAAAAGTTTTAGGATCAACGATTCTACGCCCCAAATAATTCTAGGCAGATTCTTCATTCTTTAACCTTTCTTCCTGCTGTATTTATTCTTCTGAAAAGAAAAGTCCCTCAATTATGATATAGATCGCCACTATCAAGGATGAAAACTTATCCTTCTCTCTCTCTCCCCCCGTTGTGTGCTATGCAGGCCTATGTACAGCAGCTTGAAAGTAGCAGGTTGAAGCTGACACAACTTGAGCAGGAGCTCCAGCGAGCCCGACAGCAGGTTCATAGTATAAAATTTTCTGGACCTAAAACGTTTTACTATGTGCTTTTCTTTAAATTTTATTAAACCTTATTTCATTAACTGATCTTCTTCTTGTACTTTATACTTCAGGGGATATTCATTTCAAATTCGGGAGAGCAGTCACATGCTACTGGTGGAAATGGTAACTTCACCACCTTTTCTTTGTTTCATATACTGCCTCTTAAGTTCCAGAAACTAAGAATTAAAAGTAGCATGAAGATGCTTGGTTAAGGATCTTTCCTCCATATTTTTGTGATTCGATTTCTCTGGTCCTGATCATTGCCATCTGGTCCTTTCTCTTTCTGATGGGATATTAAGTATTCAAAATTAGGCTATTTCTATTTAGGGATGCAATTGTGATCATTATCTGATATGAGTCATGTGACACTGCTACTCTTTTGTTATGCCTTGTTTAAATTTTGTTGGTCCTATTTACATCCCCACTTTTAAAAACAATTAGCTTTTTTGAGGCTCTTACTAGGAAAAAGAATTGCCCATAACTTTGGGACTTACGTTGAGGTGTTCATATAATATTTATATAGGTTGCCCAAATTGGGGTCACTTCCTATGTTGGTTACCAAAAATAATTTTTTAAGACATGATATATAGCTTTTGTTTTCAACAGGAGTGGTATTTCCTAAACATTCTGTGTAATTTTTTCCCCAGGGGCCTTGGCATTTGATGCGGAGTACTCACGATGGTTGGAAGACCATAGTCGGCACATTAATGAGCTTAGGGTCGCGGTGAATGCACATGCCAGTGACACAGAGCTTCGCTCGATTGTGGAAAATGTGACAACTCATTATGATGAAGTATTTAGGCTGAAAGGCAATGCTGCCAAAGCTGACGTCTTTCACATTTTATCAGGAATGTGGAAGACGCCAGCTGAGCGGTGCTTTTTGTGGCTCGGTGGCTTCCGCTCATCTGAGATCCTCAAAGTGAGTATACTTAATTGATTTTGTCGCCACTGATTATGATTTATAGAAAAACAAAAGGCCAAACTTACTCATAAGTTGACCAGATTGATTTGGCAATGTTGCTTTTTCGATCTGTAAGTTGTTTTAATTTGTCAGCTGTTAATGATAATTTTGAAAATAGCATGAAAATTGGTTGGGTGGGTTAGGGGGGTTGTACGGCCATGGTCTTGTTATCTGAATTCGCATTTAATAGACCTTAAAAGTCGTGGTAGTTATTAGATTTTACAATTGTATTTTAACACCTAATTTCCAGAAAGTTCAAAAAAGGCAATGTTTTAACACTGAATCTTTCACAAAAGGGTGTGTTCCACAAGAAATCAGCAGGACAAGAAATGCAACACACCTATTTTTTTATTTTTTTTCTGCATGTCATTAGCTTAACAGGTCTAATCCCATTAAGTTGAAATTCTAAAATTAAATCTAGACTGAATCCATAGCTAGACTTCTCGATATATAAATGTTTTTAAAACACTAAGCTATCTTCAATTATCAAGCTCTTCCATTACCTTATTTTCATCTCTCGTTTCTTCCTTTTTAATCAAAACTAATTTAAGTAAGTTTGGTTGATCTACAGCTACTTGCAGGTCAGTTAGAGCCCCTAACAGAACAGCAATTAGTGGGTATTCACAACTTGCAACAATCATCTCTGCTGGCGGAAGATGCTCTCTCTCAAGGAATGGAAGCTTTACAACAATCTCTTGCGGAGACATTGGCCAACGGCACTCCCGCTCCATCGGGATCATCTGGAAACGTTGCGAATTACATGGGCCAAATGGCTATGGCTATGGGTAAATTAGGAACCCTTGAAGGTTTTCTTCGTCAGGTTAGTTCATTTCCATGTTCTTTGTTTATCTCTTTTGGCGCTGATACTTGTTTGGCATTGGAATTGTCAAGTTACAGGGGTTTCCTCAAATTTTTGAAACTCTGTTGAAAATTGCATGAATTGTCTGATGTTTAAAACTAAAACCCCAAACAAAAGGCATGTAGTTTACACGCGCTAAACGGTGTCGAGTTTCTCTTCTACAAGCGGGTATTAGATAAATAGTATGAACCTAGTTAATTACACATGTGTGGACCACGACACATGCACTTTTGGTCATTGATATAAGGCTGTTTGCATGAAAGTAGCTTTCTTCAGATGTATGGAAATTAACTCTGGATGGAAACCTTGTCGAGTCGCCTTTTTGCCTTTAAATTGTTTGCTAATTAAAGTTAGGATTGGTCTGTCAGTGCACTGATTCGTCTATTGCTATCTATATTTTGTTTGTCGTACATGTCAAGTATTCATTTTCTCATGACAATGATGTAATTACTTTTGAAAGAAAATTTGGATTTATAAAATATATTGTACTTGCGATTTTGCAAAACAACACAGAAAATGCAAACAATTACGAGTGATGGTGAATATGACTTTTTCGGTGACAAATTGATTTGCCTAAATGTCAAATTTTCTGTTTTGATATGACAAGTACACACTGAAGTACTGCATACCAAGTTTTCCCCTATATTTAGCTTTGACTAGGAAAAAAAAATGTATCTAAATTGGCTAAATGAAAATTTGCAAAATTTAATCATTTAATTTAACATTTAATACTATTTAATTATTTAAAAAAAAAATTATTTCGCCATTTGGGATACAAGATTTTTGCGAGTCAAAGTTGCATGCAGTTTCGTAGTGATCAATTATTTAGGGACGGAGAGAGTACTCCAGATTGTACTTTCTATATCTAAGTACTTACAACCTGTGACCGTGAAAAACACATCAAGCGTTTAATGTCTTCTGGGGAGTCTTGTCAATTCATTGATTATTCCTCTATGCAAATGAAGTACCCAAATTAAATGTTGAAACTAAGGTAATTATATTTTTTTTATGAGAAAAAAGGCACGTACATATAAGAGAAACGAATATTTATGCGGTAATAGACTCATGACACATCAGTGCAGAGTTGCAGACACTACTCGTGCCTTTTTCTCATATGCACATTAAATTCAGCCAATTCCTGTAAAAAGAAGTTTTGAAAGCTGAATAAATTATTGGAGTCAAACTCACATTTTATTGATCTGCTCCAGCCTTAACTATGTTATGCTACCATACGAACAAATTATCAAACAGTCATTGTCTTCCTATCACTGTATCTCAGATTTTACGAGTCATGAAATTGTCAGTAATAGTTATTTCTGATAAAATTCCAGGCTGATAATTTGAGACAACAGACGCTACAGCAAATGCATCGGATACTGACCACTAGACAGTCAGCACGTGCCCTTCTTGCAATACACGATTACTTTTCCCGCCTGAGAGCCCTTAGTTCTCTGTGGCTTGCTCGTCCCCGAGAGTGAAGTAATAAAAAGACTGTTGTACCATAGCTTAGTGTATACCGACGATGGTGCAGAGAGGTAGTTATTGTAATCGATAAACCAAACATGCATGTGTAAATTAGAAATGTTTAGTAGTTTTTGTGTGGCAAATAGAAAAAAAAGTTATAGCCATTTTCTTCCTTTGGGATTTTAGCTACAGTTTGTGTACACAACATATGTTATCAGTTCAAAGGAACCGTCTCAGTTTTTTTTTTCCTTTTAATATGTAAGCAGAAAGTGTTTGTCTCTGTGTTTTGTGGCATATCTTCCATTTCTGGAAGAAACTTTTCTGATGCTTAATGGCATGTGGTTTTTGTTACATTCAAAACACTGTAACTGTAAGGTATGTTCTGATCTTTGCTCCTGACAAAAATAGGAATAACAAATATAGTTTTGAGATGGGAAACGAATGAGAGACTGAGATAGTCCAGGAGCCAGCTTATATAGGCTAACAGAATAACAAATACTACTCTCTATAAAGACTGAACTAATATTTGTTGGCTTTTGGATAATTAACTGATTAAAACAAAAAATGGTCAACATTGTCGGGTTTTTGTACTTAAAACCGTGTTTGGGTTTTTCCCATAAACAATTATGGAATGGTGTGCAAAAACAATTTCACCAAACATTTCCAGCAAAGACTTCTGGAATGAAAATACACTTTACATAGTATCGCCAAAGACTATAACGACTAAGATTTTTCCGAGGTTGAAGGAGAACTGTGTAGTGCTCCTATTTGCCAACCTTAACTATTAGTCTATTAGTACAAATTAACAATAGAGCATAATTAATTCGACACTTTCTCTGTTACATAATCCACTTGGTTAGAATGTTAGATATTGGCTAGATCATAGCTTTAAGCAGTCTGTATAATTATTACATAGCATGGTACTACGATAATCAAATGTACGTTTGATGTTGATTGAAACCAAACTTGTTCATAATATACCTACCCAATTCATAATTAATAATACTTTTGGTAAGAAATTAACGATAGTGTATAGCAAAGCCGTCCGCTAAACTGTGTTATAATAGAGTCCTATAGAAACTCGAAAATCAACTTAAGAAAATAAACCAGCCCAAAGTTTTAATTGAACCTTTTTAAAAAAAAAAAAAACTCACTGCCATTTCTAGATTAGAAAGTAAACTAGAATCATTAGTAGGAAACATTATTTCCGCCTAAATCTGCCAATATCATTCATTTCCATAATATATTCTCCACACACTTTTTGTGGCAATAGAAGTTTCGTAACTTTCTGTATTTCCACCCAAAGCCCATTTTGCAGCTTATCAGACACCATATTTTGTTCCTGCCAAACATGCTTTAAAGTACCCCCTACAAAACCAAAAAGCTCTGTTAAAGTTTTGATTGAACCTCAAACATGACCATGGATATGAATGGAACCTTATAATGTAACGGCCAGGTTTCCCAAGAAGAATGAACGACCAGGAAGTTTACGCAATTGGCTGATGCCTTTTCAACTATTTACCATTACCAACTCCTACATGTGCATAAAAACTTTTCTGTATAAATTATAGCTTATAAGTACTATTGCCGATTTGAAAATTTCCAATATCTATAGAAAGTTATTAATTTCTTTTTATTATTTTTAGATTACATGCATCAATCTCGAGTTCCATAATAATTTGAGGCCACGTTTTTCATTCCTTGTTTCAAACTAGCACCTAATAGTAAGTTTGTCTTTGTAGACCCACATATTACAAGAGTGAAGCTATCATCGAATACCATTATACCTGATGATTTGGCACCCCATATTTTTTCTTACTCGTCTAATGCATCTGGCTCCGCCTTTACTTTTTTACTTTTGGCTTAACCATAGTATATGTCTGGGTCAGTAATAATTTTATGTAACGGTACCATACTTCTTTAATTTTTTACGGAAATGTTTATGAAATGTTTTGATAACTAAGTAGATGAAAGGGGTGGGATCGGGTCGGGATCCAGCCCGGAACTCATTAACCCGAATCCCGTCCCGATTAGAATCAGAAACCATTTTTTTACTCCCGATCCCGATATTTCGGGTACTCGACAACTCGGGTACCCAATAGTTCGGATACCCGACAGGCTGGGAAGAGATAATCCCAATAACATTTTATCTAAATTTGATACACTAAAAGTTACGAATAACTTCATAAAAATTACATAGTATATGCTAAAAGTCGCATATATACATTTGATCAGTAACTCACTAAGTACTGCAACTATATGCATAAAAATTGTATGAGAATCTAAAAACAAGGTGCAAATTTGGCCATGTTAGATTCATCATGTTTTGGTCATTTTTGTGTTGGGACCAATTAGAAATGTTAGAAAATAACATTTTTTATCTAAACTTGTGAGCTAAAGCACAGTAAACGTTCTTTAATCTCTGGCACGTTCTGTGTATTGCCATTACACCCACCGCTGCTAGCCTACCCCATAATCCTAACCCCAAAAAAATTCAACAACTTGGAAAACTACAGAAAATTAATGCATCTTTTTTTTTTTTTTTCATCAAACAGAAATTATATAAATAAGGTCTCTATGGATAAACCTCCATAGTGGTCATTACATCAAAAAACTATTCTGAAAATTGACTAAAACAGCCATATAGGAAGTATTGCTAGAAAGGTGAATATATGCCAAAAATCCAGAAAAACCTCTTGTTTCACCGGAAAAAGAGCACCAAAAGAAAACCGCCTCTCCTTATACCCCCTCCACCTTGTATCTTCTAGACCAGTAGTGATCTAAGGCGTTTGATTCTTGGTTTTCAATTCCCAATTAGCAAAAGGAGCTCTGGATCTTAATGCATTCAAAAACCTTCTAGTAATATACACAAAGAAACTGCCTAATGAAAATAAAATATTGGCATAAAGCTTGTAGTACCAAAAAAGGTTAATCTTTTAGACCACCTACATCTAATGTCAAAAGCTAATTAGCAGACAAAAGCACAACTTTTCTCATACTTAGTCTTCATTAAAAAGTTGCCTTTCATCAAGTCTTCTTTCATCTTTTTTTTAACCCTAATGATCAAGTCTTCTTTCATCTTCTAGAATATTTTGTTTGCTAATGCTTGTATTTAGATTCCAGTCAAATATCAATCGGGGGTATTTAGTTTTTATGTCACCTCCAATCAATGACAAAAAATCTAAAAACAATTATTTTTGACTTTGGAAAAAACTCTATCTGAAGGGGAAAATAAAAAACTCTTATTTATGTTTTACCATTATATATGTTTTTACATCTAGGCTTGTAATGGGCTAAATTAAAATCTAATTAACAAACATCATTCTTATTTGAAATTATTAGAGAAAGAAAAACAATTAGGTAAATGAGAAATAAAATTAAAAACCTTATCAGTTAGATTTTGTCACTAAAATGGAGAAAAATAATATAAAATGAACTACATATGTATCGAAGTTGGAGAAAAGAGAGAGGAACATAAAATGGTAAGGTATAAAGGGTTATGTTACCATGTCTGGTACCACAACTTTAGATAACAAGTGTCATTTTCTAATCGGTCCAACACAAACATGATGAAATTAACACACCAAATTTGCACCCACAGTAATAAGGTCGGAATAAAACAACAAAAAATTTGAAAAACGGAAGTGTATACTTAAGTCATTAAATTTCCCTTTTCAGATCACCTTACAGTACAATTTTCTCTCGAAAAAGTTAGTTTTGAGATAGAAAACGATAGGAAAATTGTTGAATACCTGAGTATTTTAGGAGAGGGGCCGGGAAAAGTATATAGTGTCAAAGAGAAAACAGGATTCTTTCTTATTGATATGATAAAACATAAAAATAAAAATAGAATGGGTGCAGAGAATTATTATTCTCTACACCTTAAATTAAGTTCGTGGTCCAAAATAGAACTACCCAAATTAAGTTGTGGTACCAGACGTGGTCCAAAATACACTTAACAAGTTTAAAAGAGACAAAACTCAACGAAACTAAATAAAAAAACTCATAAAATAATAATAAGTGACTAGGGAGCCACATAATCTTTCAGTCTCCCCGAATGACGCGGAACATGGGTGGAGCAACGAGGGCCGTGCTAATCAGAATTTGAGATAGTTTATTTAGCAAACTATACGCTAACAAAATTACAAATACTCCTTAAAATGACTGAACTAATATCAGCCTTAGTGCCCTAAAAGATAAGCTAACATAAACTAATTAATTAGAAATAGGAAAAAACTAAATGACTCAGACTAATTCAAATTGCTGGCTTATTCATATATAACGTGAATTAAAGACATAAGAGAAAAGCAAATTCTCATGAACTCTTAACAAGTTTTGTATTTTTCTACCAACTTTCTGTCGATGGAAAAAATCGGGACTACTACTCTTCCTTTATACATCCACTGGGGACACATCATACCTTCTTAGCAGAACTAGTGTTTTGTTCGTTTTTTTTTTTTTTAATGTTTGTGATTGTTTGCCTTGCCTGATTTTTCACTGGGTCCTTGCAAGAGGCTAAATGCCTAATAGTTCAGTGGTCTTTACTTCAAATATTGAAAAGTGATTTTTTTCTGTCCTATCTTAGCACATTGAACATATGAGGTTCCCCTGTGAAACACGGTCGATCCTCAATGAAATCAAGAAAAAGCACAATCTTTGGTATCATTTGAGGCACAGAAACATGGGATCCTTTTGAGAATTTAGAGAACTCATTGGTAAGAGAATCTTTATGGAAAGCATAATGCCTGAATTCATAATCAAAAATCTGTCAGTGAGGGTATGGTTACAACGAAATTTTTTAAAGCATTTCTTTGATGCGAATTGTTGATGTACATTTTTCTGAGAGAAAATTGTACTATAAGGTGATCTGAAAATATAATGACCAAGTATACACTTCCCTTTTCAAAGTTTTCTTTATATTATTCCCAATTTATTGTTATTCAAGAGTACAGTTTTGTGAGCACGTCTTCAAATCACTAGATAAATTTGAACTTATTGACTACACATAACTATATATGGGAGGTCGAAGCCAATGCTAAAGTGGTGCATAAGCGCTCGCATGCAACCGTGGAACCGGCATAGCTGATAGAGGCACTGTGTTATATAACACCGATCCTAACGCCTCCTTAACATCTATGGGGACCCCACTCAGGACCCTCCATTCGAACGAGTGCACAAGTGTACCCAAAGTATACTCCACAACCGAAATTCCCATCCTCATCCCAGCACATATTCTTTTCCCACCGCCAAATGGTATAAGTTCGAAATTTGTCCCCATCGGCTCGATGTTGGCTGTCTCTCCTCCCATAAACCGGTCCGGGTTAAATTTTGTCGGATCAGGCCACACGTTTGGGTCCCGCCCGATTGCCCATATGTTCACCATAAGCCATGAATTTTTTGGTATGTATAACCCATTTGCTTCACAAGCTTTAGTACATTGCCTCGGAACACTTAAGGGGCCTACTGGGTGTAACCGGAAAGTTTCTTTGCATATGGCTTTGAGGTATGGGAGATTCGGCAAATCGGATTCTTGTAGCTGGCGGTTCTTGCTAACCACTCGATCCATTTCTTCTCGGGCTTGCTCGAGGATCTCCTTGTTGTTGATCATTTCTGTCAGGGCCCATTCAATAGTTATTGAAGTTGTTTCGATCCCAGCAATGAACAAATTCTGACACAAACATATATAAAAGTATAAAAATAATTATATAGTACAAAATTCAATACTTAATACTGTAATAAAAATGCGCGGGTTGCAATTTTTTTTTATATTATATTAGGTATGGATGCTTAATGATCTTTTCTCTATTTGTTGATTGTTGATGGTGAATGATACTACGTTGATATGCGCTCATTCTTAAATGGAAGTAGTAAACTTTGGTCTTTTGTAATTGAAGAATTCAATGTAATAACCCGAATTTTCATAATTAAATGGAAGTAGTCACTATACCAAAATGGCAATTTTGATCAGGAACGCTTTATTTCCGTACCTGGACTTTGGAACGCATAATAATGGTTCCAAAAGAGAATAGCGTTCCAAATATTTAATTTATTAATTTTTATGTGAAAAATATTTAACTTATACCGTGTGCATTACATGTGGACTTTTTGTACCGATTTGTACCAATCGACCGATTTTCGAATCGAACCAAACAAGTTGTTACCGAAACTTCGGTATACCGACTTTTCGGTACGGTACAACTGAACCAAACTTTAAAAGTTGGTTCGGTTTCGGTATCCATTTCGTATGTTTGGTATAATACCAAATTGAACCAAACATTAAAATTGTAAAATATATATAAATTACACATAATCATAACTTACAAATAAATAGTCTTATAGTTTAAGCTTAATTTTACTTACAATTTATTTTTCTATTTACAAAGTCAAATGCAATAATTTCGTGTTTCTCCATTTTTCTTGTCTAATGTTATAAAATAATTCTTCTTTTATAAGTGTTTACTATTTTAATCAAATTCACGATAAATGTAGAAATATAATAATAGTTGTACACATCTTACTTTTTACAAACTTTTTTGCTATTTTATTGCTATCAAGAATTGTCTTTTAATAATAATAATGTTTCAGTATAAAACGGAAAACCGAACCATACAAACCGAAAAAGTCGGTATACCGACTTTTTCGTTCGGTTATGGTATAATTTTTTTCAAACCAAACAAGTTCGGTTCGGTATTGGTATATGCTAAAAAAAAATCACTACAGTACCAAAATCACCGTGCATATCTCACGTGATCCTATACTAAACAAGTACAACCTTCTCTCTGCCCCTTAGTTCTGCCCTAAAATAATTTACATAATATAATTTTACCCTCTATCTCTCTCTGGTCTTTTGATATGATTTTCCCTAAATATTCAACACTTCAACTCAAAGTTTATGTTATCCTCTAAATCTTTTTATATACGGGACAAGCTTAATCGATTGTGTGTGGGAGTTATGGGCTGTGGCAACATATATGTATAAATCAATGTTCCTTAAAAAAATACTCCAATTGAAGCCTCGCAATCGGGTACAATTTTCGATTTATACTTTATATTTTGGCTTTTAAGTTATTTTTAAATAATTAGGGTTCATAGATACAGTTTAAGCTGAATTTGTATACTTTATATTTTGGCTTTTAAGTTATTTTCAAATACTTTATATGTAGGCAGATAGAGATCTATTTTGCTAGATTTACCTAATATCTGGCTGTTTTTGTTTAGGGGATTGTTTGGTTACTGTGTAATAAAAAAAAATACCAATTTTTTTGGAGTTTAGAATTAAAACTGGGAAGTTTTTGGGATTGGTAAATAGAAAGATTATTGCTTTTGGTTTTTTGGGATTTGGGTCTGTAAAGATCGAATCTTTTTGCTTTTAAATTGGTTTTAGGGACAGGGACTTTATCTATTTGTCAATTGAAAAAAACTGCTGGTTGATAATCGTGTGTGATTGTCAGATTGATAGATGGATTTATCATTCTTTAGAAAGGAAATTGAATTTTAGGAAAAGGGTTTTATGGGTTTGAAATATTGGGTTAACGTTTTTAATCGGATAAATATGAGGTAGAATCTGTAAAGAACCGAATGTTGTGTGGCCTAAAAGGTATTTGGATTACAAATCACTCGCTCTTTAGAGGGGGTATATATTCACATACCTTAATTTATAACGTTCCTATTCTATTGAAGGTGGTTTTGCTAATTTGGATGTTTGTTTATTGAGTATTTGGACATGGGTTTTATCTTTTTGGAATTTTTACTTTAAGGCTAGTTCAAGAAGCTTTTAGCCCGTGTTTACACGGATGTAAACGTTGTAAGGCGTACAGTGTATTGGGAATTTGGGATTGTGAATCACTAGCTGTTCAGTGGGGTATAGATTAAATTTGATTTTCCTTTTTTGCAGCGATTTATTGATTTGTATGTTGTTGTTATGTTGGTATTTGGAAAGATTTCGTCTTATAGTCCATTGTACTTTATGGCTACTTCGAAAAGTTTTTAGGAATGATATATGGACATTTTACAGATTTTTTACGAAGGAAAGTAAGAGTTTAGAACAGGGTTTTGAAGATTTAGGCAGTTACCCTTTTTTTGGACATAAGCACGGTAAAGTATTGATTTTTCTTATTTGGGTATTTAGGATTTAGCTTTCCTCTTTTGTTAAGTACACACATATGTTGGTTCATGATTTAATTTGTATGTTCGGAATTTTAGATCAATGACAAGCCATTAATTTCCACTATGAAAAGTGAATATTAGGAAAAAGGCTTTATGGGTTTGGAAGATGTTGGCGTTTACCCTTTTTAATTTGGATATAAGCATGGTAAAAGATTGTCTTTTTTTTCCTTCTTATTTGGGTATTTAGGATTTAGCTTTCATTTTTTGTTAAGTACAATGATGTTGGTTCAAGAATTTAAGTCGTGTGTTTGGAATTTTGGATTAATGAAAATCCGTTGATTTCCAAAAATGAAAGAGAATTCTGGAAAAAGGTGTCTGAGGTTTGAAAAATTAGACATTCTAAAGCTCTTTGATCGGATACACACGAGGTAGAGCCTATACGGATTGTCAATGTTGTGCTGTCTGGGAAGTACTGTTTCATTGCTAATCATCTCTGTTCAGTTGGGGTACTTTTGGAAACCTATATCAATGGGAGTGTGTCCTTACTTCTTTGTTAAAAAAAATATCATTTTTAAACATTATTTGGGACCTTTTGTTTTGTATGCTATGATACTGGTTTAAGAGTTTTAATCATATCTTTGGAGTTTTTAATTGATTGTTGGAAAAATAAAGGCTTTTCAAACCCTATGCTTTTCAAATTTGCACTAAATTTTTGAAACTTATTTGTTTTCCTAAACAGAGAAACTGGAGCTTTATGTGCAATGAAAGAAGTTGAATTGGCTTTTGATGACCCGAAATCTGCCGAGAGCATAAAACAATTAGAACAGGTCAGATTAGTATTTTCAATTATATGTGGTGTTTTCTTCTGCCATTATCATGCACAGGAAAATGAAATCATGCTGTAAAATTATATTCGAAAGTGTTGTCTTTCTTTTGACAAACATTTTACTTGCCTTGCTGAACTTTTCATCCAAGTGATCGAGCTGTTTAAAGTCTTAGTACATAACTACATACATGTCTAATGTAGTGATACTCTGCGGTCGCGGAAATTTAACAATTTGTCTTAATTGTATATGAATACATGTACCAAAAGATCTAATATACAAATACATTACTTAAAGTGTTAAGCTGACATGTATTCATGATTTTATAGGAAATTAAAGTTCTCAGCAGACTGAAACATCCAAACATTGTGCAATACTATGGTAGTGAAATTGTGAGTATTTTCCGTGTAATATAACCATAGTTAATCCTCAGTAATATGAAGATATTCTTGCTCATTTATTCAGAATTACTTCTTGTTCTTTACAGATTGGAGATCGTTTTTTCATTTATCTTGAGTATGTCCATCCAGGTTCAATCAACAAATATGTCCATGAATCGGAGAAGCAATGACAGAATCTATTGTGCGTAATTTCACTCGTCATATTCTCTCTGGTCTGGCTTATTTGCATAGCAAGAAGACAATACACATGTAATTATTTCTCATTTCATCTTTATCCATGTCCCGTAAACTCTAGTATGCAGTTTGGATTGGAAATATTCTTAGGAGAAAGTTATTGAAACATATTGTAGGCACTCTGTCGAACTGAATATTTGAATCTGTACGATAAAAATTGTATATTCCAGTAAAAGTTGTTACACATTATGTATGTGAATTGCAAATTCAGCATCAATTCGTATTAGAATTAAGAATATAGCTTGGCCTCTTTTATCGGAGACATCGACTTCAAATATTGTAGAGAGACATCCGAATTTATTTTCAATTGCTGATATCTTTCTATTTGTTCTTTTTTTTATGATACAGATTTGTGAACTTCATAAACGAAATTGGACAATGTGCTGCAAGGCAAAACCAGCAACCACCGTTTTTTGGACAAAGCTAGCATAACGATTTTGCGTAGATCAATTGAAGTTAATACTAACTTTTGATTTGAATGTTTTGCGTCGTAGCAGTATCTTTTGCGCTATTCAAGTGAAAAATCTGATGTGTAAATTATTAGATAATATGTCGGTTTTAATTATTGTGTTGTTATGGAACTAATTAGATATTTTATGGAAGATTATGCAATATATTTGGATTAATTATTTTTGTTAACTTTTTTATATGAATTTGTGTTTGTTTGGAATAAATTAGTGATATACTAAAAACTTTTGAATGTGCCAATTTCTTTTTAGTAGAATGCAAATAGTTGTGGATAACAAAATTAAAAAAATTAATTTCAGTCCCCTATTTGGAACACGTAAATGTCATTCCAAATATTACTTTGGAATGCCAAACTTCCGTTCCAAATTGATAACATTTGAAACGCATATTGTCCGTTCCAAATTTTATTTTCAGGAACGCATATTTTCCGTTTCAAATGACTGGAAGGCCATTATTAGGAACGCTTAAAATGCGTTCCTGAAATGTATTGGAATGTCATTTTACCCTTTCAAATTGCCCATTTTGGTGTAGTGAGTAAACTTTGGTCTTTTGTAATTGAAGAATTCAATGTAATAACCCGAATTTTCATAAGAAAATTCTATGCTTAGTAAAAGAATGAAGGGTTATCACACATCGCTTAGATATATGAATACCTATATGATATATACGTTATTAGTATCCTCTTTATTATCACCAATGTCTTTTAAAGTTGTGCGGCTCAAGAAACGAGAACGAAATTGAGCCAAAACGAACAATATTAGTGGTAGAAGCAGATGGTGGCGGTTCGGTCGAAGAACCAAGTCGTTACAATTGGTATCAGAGCCGCTATTTAGACGATGTTGGGACTAGCACGAGTGAGTAAACTACAAAAGGATGGCGTGCCTGACGAGCACGACGTGCCTGGAAGTGGAAAGAATGTAATAAACCGTATTTTTGTAGAAAAATTTCATGACAAAGAGAATGAATTAGTATCACACATCAGCTATGCGATTACCTATATGATATATAAATATGGTGCATGTTCGGTTGAAGGACCGGATCGTTACAATAACAATTTACAGTAACAAAAGAAAACACAAAAGTTAAAGAAGTGAAATACTAGGACTAAACTATTCCAGTAAGTGACAAATGCAACTAGTTCGAATTCAAGGTTGGCTTTTTAATCTTTTACTACACTACTTAAAAAATAGACTTACATGTTATAAAACAACAATATAAGGGTGAAAAGGCGAGATTCGTAACTATTAATCTGTATAAAATAAAGCAAAACAAAAACAGGGAAGTACTGATGCAAAATTTGACCTCTTTTCTTTCTTTTCCCCGGTAATAAGAACCTCAGGATCGGCCTCACGTGATTGGCTACCAATGTGTGTGAGATAATAAGATAAATAGTTTTATTTTGTTATTATCATCTAATTTTTATGGTCATAAACACAGAACTTCGATTTGATACGTACCAAGAGTATGCCTTTGATATTAACCATATGCAGATCAGAAGTCTCCATGAGAACATCAAGAAAATCTGGTTCTTCCTTGCGCTCGTGTATTTTTGGCGTGTGCTCCTTTATGATTTTGGTTATGAATTTGTCGAACTTTTGGTGCAAATGTTTCATCTTGACGACTCCCTGAATGTCAAACCACGAGATTAATGGGATCAAGTCTCCACCAGAAATAAAATTCGCGTATTTATTAATCTCCGAAATTAGTTGCTTAAAATCATCGGACTCCGACCACTCCGTGGAATACACACGCGTCCCAAAAGTTTTTTGGCCTATAATGTTAGCCATGGTACACAATAGCATACTAGGCACCTCCACCAGTTCACCTCTTAGGCTCATGTCATACATATTTTGAACCAAATGCCTAACCTCCTTAGCCCTAATTGGTTCCCAATCTTTATATGGGTTTGTCCCAAACATATGTAAATTAGTCAATTTTCGAATCAAGTTCCACTTCGGTCCCATATTCATAAAAGCAAGATCTTGTTCACCATATGTAACATTGGTAGTAGCAGTGATACTTGGCCGGTTCGAAAAGTTTTGGCCAAGGGTTGTAAGGAATAACTTGGCTGATTCTGGATGAGATACGACTATTACATCACGTACACCTAATTTTAGGTGCATAATCGGACCAAAGGTTCTAGCCAAGTTGGCTAAGGATGTGTGTGGTAGGGTTCCTAGAAGTGGTATGGCACCGATGATCGGCCATCCTTTTGGACCAGGTGGCAACCGGTGAATGAGCCTTGGGAAAAAGTATTGAATGAAACCAAGAATAATGTAGATGAGAGAAATAGTGGAGAGGAGAACGAAAATGATGCCCATAGTATGATATGCTTAGAAATAGAATTGTATGGAATACCGTTGCAGTCCACACTATTTGTACGAGTGGTTGAGGGCACAGTTGTCATTTAATTCGGAACTAATATTGCTAGGAAACCCCGAGCTAGAAGATAATTAATAAAAAGGGAAAATGCCTCATAATCTTAAAATTTAGTAATATTTTATATGAAAAATCCATAGAATGTTCGTGACTTTATTTTAAAATAATAACGTGAACAAAGACACGAGTTCTTATATTTTATGACAACTGATAACTAATATTTGAGTAATCTAAAAAAATTATTTAAATATTAGTATATATTTTCTTGTTTAGTTAAACTTAGTTTCATCATGATTTTTTTTTTCCAGAAATAGCATCTAACAAGGTAACGTAAAGATTTGATAAGGTCTTCAATCATATCATTATATTATTAGAGGTTTGATAAATTATTCACTTTAGACTTACATGCATGTAAAATTATCAAAATATACAACTATTTTAAAATAATTATCAAAAAGTTATACCCCAACACTTTATTTCCAAAACATACACCTAATTAAAATTATAAATACTAAATCATTTATATTTTTTTAATAGTTTTTTCTCTCTCTCTCTATTTTTATCTATACATACATATTTATATATATATATCTTCCTGTAATTTGGAGTCAAACACACTCGCCAACTCGCTCTATAAACCACATAATTAACATCTATACAAATTACTTTTTTTATACAGCTCCGTCGAATCATTCTATCAAACAATAAATTCGCTTTTAATTAGGCGATTTTGATCCGTATTTTTATTGTTGCGAATTCTCAGTTTCTTTTCGTCGGATTTCTCTGGTTTATTGTTTGAATTAGGGTTTATTCTTCATAAATTGATTTAAATACAGAGTTATTTACGAGGTTGTTTTCGATTAGGGTTTTATTCGGATTTTATTCATCTCAAATCGTATATGAAATAAGATTAATTTTCGAAGAAATTAGTTGACGATATATCTGGGTTTGCGTTGGTTATTTTCTCAATATTTTTTCGGAAATTGGTATTTTGTTAGAATAATATGATTGATAAAGAAACAAAAGAGACTCGAAATCCCGAATATTAACAGTGTTTTGTGTTTTGTGTTTTTTTGTTTTTTAATAACAGTGTATTGTGTTTTTATTGTCCATACACAATACATTGTTTATACATGTTATTTATTACAGACATACACAATACACAGTTTATACATGCTATTAAATATAGACATACACAATATAATGTTTATACATACTCTTTAATACAGGCATACACAATAAATTGTTATATACACTCTTTTATAAATCCATACGCAATACATTGTGTATCTATTGAGACTGCCTTTTTTGTGTTTCGGTTATTATCCATACACAAAAAGATGTATTGTGTTTTATTATACAGGTTCTTTAATACAGGCATACACAATACATTTTTTATACATGTTCTTTAATACATGCATACACAATACACAGTTTATACATGCTATTAAATATAGACATACGCAATATAGTGTTTATACATGCTATTTAATACAGGCATACACAATACATTGCTATATACGCTCTTTTATAAATCCATATGCAGTAAATTGTGTATCCATTGAGACTGCCTTTTTTGTGTTTTGTTTATTATCCATACACAAAAAACATGTATTGTGTTTTTTATATATGTTGTTTAATACATGCATACACAATACATTTTTTATACATGCTCTTTAATACAGCCATACACAATACATCTTTTATACATGTTATTTAATACAGACATACACAATACATCTTTTATACATGTTTTTTTAATACATACATATATAATATATTTTTTATACATGTTCTTTAATACATGCATACACAATTCATCTTTTATACATGTTTTTTAATACATGCATACACAATACATCTTTTATACATGTTTTTCAATACATGCATACACAATACATGGTTTATCCATTTACACTTTTTATGTGTTTTGTTTATGTTGTTTTGTAGTGCAATGGACAGTATTTTGATGATGTGCAATCTAGATGTTGTCACGGTTGGTAGTTCTAAGATGGTTATAATTGCAATTCAGATCGATATAAGTTTTGAAAATTTGGTGGCTAAAATTTATGATATTTGGTCGCATTTGGATAAAAGTGATGTGCTGTTAACATATTCTGTTCATCGATATGAAAAACGCTGATTAAATTATCAATATAGTGTTTATACATGCTTTTTAATACAGCCATACACAATACATATTTTATACATACTCTTTAATACAGGCATACACAATACACAGTTTATACTTGTTTTTTTAATACGGGCATACACAATACATTATTTATACATGCTCTTTAATACAGACATATATAATACATAATTTATACATGTTTTTTAATACATGCATACACAATACACTATTTATACATGCCCTTTAATACAGACATACACAATACATATTTTATACATGCTCTTTAATACAAGTATACACAATACACAGTTTATACATATTTTTTTAATACGGGCATACACAATATATTATTTATACATGTTCTTTAGTACAGACATACACAATACACAGTTTATACATGTTTTTTAATACGGGCATACACAATACACTATTTATACATGCTCTTTAATACAGACATACACAATACATAATCTATACATGATTTTTAATACAGTCATACACAATTTATTTTGTATCCATTGACACTGTCCATTTTTTTATGTTTTTCTTATTATTCATACACAATACACTTTTTATACATGCTCTTTAATACAGGCATACACAATACATAGTTTATACATGTTTTTTAATACGGGCATACATAATACATTATTTATACATGTTATTTAATACATGCATACACAATACATAATTTATACATGTTTTTTAATACGGAAATACGCAATACAAGCATACACAATACATTGTTATACATTGCACATAAAAAGTGATGATTTCATATTGCATAAACAATGTAATTTTGCAAACAATATGAAAAATCACCATTGTGCATCTAATTTAAAAAGTGCATATACAATATTAAAAAGTGCATAACCAATAAAAAAGAGTCATACATAATTAAAAAAAAATGAATACACAATCGAGAAAGTTGCATAAACAATCCAAAAAAATATATAAACGATCGAGAAAATGACATACACAATAAAAAAAAGTACATACATAATACAAAAAGTTAAATACACAATACAAAACAATGCATAAAAAATAAGAAAAATGTATACACAATCTAATTTTCCGGGCATTTCGAGCTTTTTTCATTTTTTTTTATTTTGGATTTTTATTGGTTTTTTTTTGTTTTTTTACCATTTTTTTGGGTTTTTTCGGGTTACCGACTTTTTAAAAAGTTTTTTCAACATATTTTGAGTTTTTTTGGATTCTCGAATTTTTTGAACTTTTTTCATTTTTTTTTGTAATTTTGTAATTTTGTAATTTTCTTGTTTTTTTTTTGTTTTTTACCATTTTTTTTCGGATTCTCGACTTTTTTGAACTTTATTTTTATATATTTTTGTGATTTTGGATTTTTTTTTTTTTTTTTTTGCCACTTTTTTGGAGTTTTTTTGGGTTTTCAACTTTTTAAAGGTTTTTTCAGCACTTTTTTGGTTTTTTCGGGTTCTCGACTTTTGTGAACTTTTTTCATTATTTTTGTGATTTTGGATTTTTATTTGTTTTTTTTTTTACTTTTTTTAACCATTTTTTGTGCTTTTTCGGGTTCCCGACTTTTTAAAAGGGTTTTCCAGCATTTTTTGGGTTTTTTTTGGGTTCTCGACTTTTTTGAACTTTTTTCATTTTTTAGTGATTTTGGATTTTTCTTGGTTTTTCTTGGTTTTTTTTTACCATTTTTTTGGGTTTTTTTGGGTTACCGACTTTTTTAAAAGTTTTTCAGCATATTTTGGGTTTTTTTTTTGAATTCTCGATTTTTTTGAACTTTTTTCATTTTTCATTTTTTTTATGTAATTTTGTAATTTTCTTATTTTTTTTTGTTTTTTACCATATTTTTGGGCTTTTTTCGGGTTCTCGACTTTTTTGAATTTTATTTTTATATATTTTTGTGATTTTGTATTTTTCTTGGTTTTTTTTTATTTTTTGCCACTTTTTTGGAGTTTTTTCGGGTTCCCGACTTTTTAAAGATTTTTTCAGCACTTTTTTGTTTTTTTCGGGTTCTCGACTTTTGTGAACTTTTTTAATTATTTTTGTGATTTTGGATTTTTCTTTGTTTTTTTTTTTACTTTTTTTTAACCATTTTTTGTGCTTTTTCGGGTTCCCGACTTTTTAAAAGGGTTTTTCAGCCTTTTTTGGGTTTTTTCGGATTCTCGACTTTTTTGAACTTTTTTCATTTTTTGGTGATTTTGGATTTTTATTGGTTTTTTTATTTTTTTACCATTTATTTGGATTTTTTCGGATTCCCGACTTTTTTAAAGGTTTTTTCAGCATTTTTTGGGTTTTTTCGGGTTCTTGACTTTTTTGAACTTTTTTTATGTTTTGTTGTAATTTTATTTTTTTCGGTTTAAAAGTCATTTTAATATTAAATAAGGTAGTATTTTGTGAAAAAAAAATGATGATCTAGAAAGAGAGAGAGAGAGGAGAAATAGAAATTTTTTGGTAGGTAAGGAGAAATATTTTTTTTTTCTATTTGGGTCAATTGTATGTTTTGGGAATAATTTGTTTGACTTGTATGTTTTGGTAATATTTTATAACACGTATATATTTTGGGCATTGACCCGTTTTTGAAACATTCTATAAATGTTTCCTTGAAATTTAAAGAAGTATGGTACCGTTACTTGAAACTGTTAGATTGCAATAGCGGTCATAATCTAGAATATTTTATATACAACAGGTTTTATGACTATTTTTAAAATAAAAGAATAATGATATCGAACCCTAATCACTTTAATTACAAAATAGAGGGTTAACCACGAGTTGGCTAATCCACACACTCAATTTTACATAAAAATTCGTAAAAGCTATACAAAAAGTAGTAATCTTAAAATTCTGAAATTGCAACTGCCATGAAGTACAAGCTTCTAATATGACTCTCTCTATAACATAAATTTTAACGGACCAGGTCATCGGCTCCGGTAATAATAGACAAATATAAAGTAGTAGATTTGAGTATGACATTAACCCACTTTTTACTAGCTAGGTAAACCATAGGTAACAATGTCATTCAAAGTCAGACGTTTTACTACAAGAAAAAGTTAAAATGTTGTCAAATTTAGCGACACTCACTTTACCATCCGTTTAACAACACATGCTCTGATGATAACCTGATATTTTTTTGTAGTGTTTTGTGATATGTATACTTATGAATTGCGTATACTAATGAACAAGAGTTTGGTTTCAATCAACATCAATCGTGCATTTGATCATAATCTTAAGTGTTACGCCAAATACAATAAAACAGAGGGATTTTAAAGCTATGATCTAGCCAAAATAGGTCAGATTACCAAACTAACCCCATTTAACACGGTTAACATCACATGTTTAAAACTTTACAAGAATGTACTAATTTACACAAAATTGAAAGTATCGTATAAAAACTGTTATTCATGGGAAAATCGGTAATACTATATTCTCCCTGTATACATCCACTGGGAGTGGAGACACATCATACCTCATCAAAACTTGTGTTTTATTTGGGATTTTTATGTCTGTGATTGTTTGCCTTGTCTGATTTTTCACTGGGCTATTAATTTGCAAGAGGCTAAAAGCCTGATAGATATTTTTTGAAATGAAATGACTAAAGCCTGATAGACCAGTGGCCTTTTCTTCAAATGTCGAAACTGGTTTTCTTTCTTCCTATCTTAGCACCTCAAACATATGAGGTTCCCCTACCAAACGTGTCGATCATAAATGGAATCAACAAAAAGCACAATCTTTGGAAGCATTTGAGGCACGGAAACATGAGATTCTTTTGTGGCTAACCTAACTTAGAAAACTCATTGGTAAGAGAATCTTTTATGGAAAGTGTCACGGGACTGTTTTTCGCTCCAGAAAACAGCCACGTGATGGCTCGCTTATGGACTTAGCCGCTGCTACAAAACGATCAGCCAACCCAACAAACTCGCAACACTCGTGTTTGACTCACAAACTCTCGTGTTTAATCACTCAATCGCAGTCCATTTCGAGGCAACGTAACTGCTCTAATCTGGACAGATTTAAGACAAGTAATATATATGTAAACACAAGCAAACGTAAATGAACACACGCACAATTTACGGCCGCAGCCAACCCAATATAATTCCGTTAATATTAGGAACCAGATTACATATGTTTTTCAAGTCTTTCTCAACCCGAAACTCTATCTAAAACTTGTTGAAATCTGCCCATGTACTTATAATTTCGTACATGGCAGTTACAAGCATAAAACATGGGTCAAAAAACTGCCCAAAGCAGTTGCAATGCAGTTTGGAACTGCTCCAGCACATTGGTAACCGTTCCCGCCCTTTTTAAGTGACTCTAACCTTCAATAGAACACTTATACAGCCAGCTAGAACCCGTCCCAATCAAACAGCCCACTCCGATCCACATAATCGATCCGCATTGCCATCAACTGCCCACCATTTGAAACCAAAACAGTCCGTTGTCGTGACTCAAAACCAGCGGTCCGTTCGAACCATATCGAACGTGTTTCCTTGCTTCAAACCTGCCCAAAGCTTGAACCGTATCAAACTTTAATTCTTTGGCGCTCCTACACACCAAACATTAGCCAACGGTTCCCACAAACGTTCCTTCGAAGTGTCAATCCGCTAACCAAACGAATGCTAGCATAAAGATGCTAACAAACCTCCCCCACCTAAGCCATTCATCGCCCTCGATGAATCAAGTGTTTATTACAGAATTCAAAACCAAAGTTCAGTCCTCGTCTGACCCATAAGATAGCCCATACTTTTCCCACAAATCAGATTTCCCGCAACTTGTTTCCGTTGTCCCAAACCTGCAACTAAACCTCGCTCCTTAGGTCAATTTTCTTTTCAAAACCCGCTGCCCAAAGTCCATCTCAAACAGCCCAGATTTTCCCTCGTTTGAACAGCACCACGCTGTCCACTTTGGTCGATGTAACTCCCTCGATAGTACCCCACGGCTTTTTGCCCATCGAGTCGACCACCCGCCCGTAACTTACGTCTAAGGCATCACTTGCATGCTGCCTATGTAAACCTTTTCGCCCTCCTTATCCGTTTCTTCGTCAACCTGAAGTGCCGATAACCGCTCCTTTTTCGAACACTCCTTGGCGAAGTGAGGACCTCCACAAATAAAGCAAGCAAACATCTTGCTTTTTCCCTTTTCCTTGCCATTATGGCTAACCGATTTCGTGCTTCGACAGTCATCATCCATGGCTGGTTTTGATGTTTCTACCTCGCTGAATTTTGTCACAACCTTTTTGCCGTTCCTTCCATTTTTCGACTCGGTTTTCGAATTCAGTTTATAGTCTAACAAACCATCCGCCGCTGCCATAGCACTTGACAGATCTTTCACCGCCAACCTTCGTAACTCTAATTGTGCCCACGATTGCAACCGGAAACAAAATTAAACAATTTGTCCTCCTCGGACATGCCGCTGATTTCCAACATAATCGCGCTGAAATCCTTGACGTAGTCTCGAACAGTCCCCCTTTGTTTTAAATTTCGCAACGCTTCTCTTGCAACCCACGCACCGTTACTAGGCAAAAACTGCTCACGCAATTCTGCCTTCAACAAATTCCATGAAACGATTGATCCCCGAGCATTATCCGCAGCCCTTGAACGCCACCATAACTTTGCGTTGTCGCTCAAATACATACTCGTTATCGCTACACGTTCACCCTCCGGTATATGGGCAGCGGTAAAGTACTGCTCCATATCCCACAAAAAGTTCTCCAACTTTTTACAATCCCGATCTCCAACAAACGGTTTCGGTTCCGACACTCTCCATTTTGTCACACCACCTTCGTGACTTGTCGAAACTGAATTTCCAGCAACCGCTTTTCGCAAGATCTGAATCTCATCTCGCATAATTCCCATTCCCGTCGTAGAATCAGCAAGTTCTTGCACCAACGCCTCGACCTTCGCTTTCAAAACAGTCACGTCATCCTCCAACGCTTCTGTTTTGACAGTCAAGTTCACGCCATCTCCAGCGGGTTCGGTGCCCACAAGAGTTTCCAACCGATTGAGTCTGTCCTTCGTCGAAAGATCCTTTTCTCTCGCCTCGTTCACCATTGTAACTTCCGCTCTGATACCAGTTGTCACGGGACTGTTTTTCGCTCCAGAAAACAGCCACGTGATGGCTCGCTTATGGACTTAGCCGCTGCTACAAAACGATCAGCCAACCCAACAAACTCGCAACACTCGTGTTTGACTCACAAACTCTCGTGTTTAATCACTCAATCGCAGTCCGTTTCGAGGCAACATAACTGCTCTAATCTGGACAGATTTAAGACAAGTAATATATATGTAAACACAAGCAAACGTAAATGAACACACGCACAATTTACGGCCGCAGCCAACCCAATATAATTCCGTTAATATTAGGAACCAGATTACATATGTTTTTCAAGTCTTTCTCAACCCGAAACTCTATCTAAAACATGTTGAAATCTGCCCATGTACTTATAATTTCGTACATGGCAGTTACAAGCATAAAACATGGGTCAAAAAACTGCCCAAAGCAGTTGCAATGCAGTTTGGAACTGCTCCAGCACATTGGTAACCGTTCCCGCCCTTTTTAAGTGACTCTAACCTTCAATAGAACACTTATACAGCCAGCTAGAACCCGTCCCAATCAAACAGCCCACTCCGATCCACATAATCGATCCGCATTGCCATCAACTGCCCACCATTTGAAACCAAAACAGTCCGTTGTCGTGACTCAAAACCAGCGGTCCGTTCGAACCATATCGAACGTGTTTCCTTGCTTCAAACCTGCCCAAAGCTTGAACCGTATCAAACTTTAATTCTTTGGCGCTCCTACACACCAAACATTAGCCAACGGTTCCCACAAACGTTCCTTCGAAGTGTCAATCCGCTAACCAAACGAATGCTAGCATAAAGATGCTAACAGAAAGCATAATGCCTGAATTCATAATAAGCTGGTTTTTATGCTAAAACTTCAAATTACTTGATGGGAAATCTGTCGCTTTTTACAATTTGAAAAATATTATGTGTTTTTATTTTTGCAACCCCAAATATCCGGTTCTGGTTCCACCTCCGATTAACGGACTGGTGCGCTGATCTAATAATTAACCCGTAATTCTAATAATTTTGGTTTATTATCATTGAAAACCCTAAACTTTGTCTTTTATTCGATGGACAAAACTATGATATATTTCTTCAAGAGATAGTTACTTCGATCATAATATGTTTTACGGGGATCGGAAAGTACGACCGCATAACTTTGAGATTTCAGTTACAGTAATAAAACTTTAATTCATTTATCAGGACACAAGTTTCCGTAATGGCTTACCTTAAAATCTACTAATTGACCATGACCTTAAAATTTAAATTTATATGGCCGGAAAAAAATGAAAAATTCCTCATATGTAACATTTTTTAAAGTTAATCCCGACAAAATCACACGTAAAATCACTTTTCCAGTCAGTCACATTCTCCTATTAATATAAATACCCAAAAAAATCTTTTTTTAGAACTGTGCACTTATTTCTCTCTCACGCGAACACACACTCTCTCTCAAATCTTCATTGATGCAGCAGACGAGTTATTCATCGGAGCTCTTGTTGTCGACGCCAGAGACTGAAGGTGGAGGCGTGGCTGTCGACGGGGGCGTGACTGGAGTTTGGAAATACTGCCGCTGTCACTTCTCTTTCTTCTTCATCTATGTCTCTATCTCGATCCAGCTTTCTCTCTCCCTCTCTATCTTGTTCCTGTCAATCCCTTCCCTCTAACTATGCAAAGACCGCGACAGAATGTTGTAAAGACAGTGGCGGACAGTGGATGTACTGTGTACGGTCGGATTCAATGGTCGTTGGTGAAAGATGTGGCCGCTGCGGGGGGTAGCGGGTGGGTACGTGTTTTCTGGTTGATTTCTCTCAGCTCGATCTTACCTCGGAGAGTATTTTGGTCATCTTCTTTTACGTGTATATAATCAAAGAGGTTGAATTTGTTTATCTATGTATTACTCGTTTTGTGGGTATTTGGATTGTTTGATTTTAGAGTTCTGTAAGATATTTCATTTGAGTAACAATGGTGAATTGCCTTTCCGTTTGTTGACAGAATGTGTTTCAATATGAAGGGTGTTATTTGTGTATTTTGGTAGATTTATGCATCTGGTTGTAGATTACAAGTAGAGAATGACTTTGAAACAATCAGTGTCACTTTAACCAGTAATGAGTAACCACACTTATATTATATTAGAAAATAGATTATGGGATTCTTTTTAAAAACTAATTTATTTTTTATTTTTAATAAATTAGGATTTGATAAATAAAAAACAAATTGTACAACACATTAAGAACTGAAATAAAAATATGAAACCCTAGAGGGACTACGCTAAACTTAAATACTAATCAAAATTTTAAAAAATATAGTATTAATTTGACATATTTTTATGCAAACGAGAATGAATTTGAAACAATCACCTTATTTCTTATTTGACTGTACAATCATTTTAACTAGTAACCAGCGTGATATCAGAAAATATATGGTTATATGCAGAGACGGCACACATTTATGACCAGGGTTGCACGACAACCCCACAATTTACAAAAATTAATTTTTTTTATTAGTGTTTTTCAAAATAATTTATAAATAAGTTATTCTGGCAATGTCTTAATATTTTTTTTGATAACTTATTATAAAAAATATATTGTTTTTGCAATCAAAGTTTCATGCATTAATTTTTTATTAGTGTTTTTCAAAATATAAGTTATTATGACAATCTCTTAATATATTTTTTTTACAACTTATTTCACTTCTTATTTAATTGTACACTACGAAACTATGTGCAATTTTGACCGGTCAAGAAATTATATCAAAATTGTCGGAATGAAAATTTTCAAAAGTTGATTATATAGTTCAAATGTTAGATTTTATGATTAGATTTACAAAAAATTCATTTTAATAATTTTGATATAAGTTATAAATCGATAAAAATTACACATAATTTTGGTAATAGACAATTAAAGGGAAGTAATTGAGTATATTGTTTTTTCAATCAAAGTTTCATGCATGGATACTTATACCACTTAAAAAATGGTTAAATATTACAATTGATGACATAGTGGGCCATGGACAAATGTGATGACACATTGGAAAAGAATAATATAATTGTTGTATGTTATTATTGGACTATTGGACATTACTCATAGTGGGTCTAAGTTGGGCTTTCTAGCTTGTATAACCCTAACCTCTAGTATATAAAGAAGGTTAGGGTCCACTTGTATTGATACATTCTGATGAATAAAGACCTACTGTTCCCTCTCTCTATGTTCTCTCTATGTCTCCTATATAATATATATACTGAGCTAATAAGACTCACAACACGTTATCAGCACGACTCTCGGAGATTGAAGTACGGATTATAGATTCAATAAACCTTGAGGTTTATCCGGATTTTTTTATTAGGATTTTGCTATATCGACCTTCACCAACATACCGTGCGTAAGGTACCGATTTTCAAAACTCATATAACTAGCCTCGTATGTTCGTGTTACTACGGCTGCATGCTATATTTTGTTTAGGATTAATTTGCATGTTGTATGTGATTTAATTCTGTTAATTAAATAATATTAACACGAACAAGTTATATGCATATAAGGTCTATATGGTTACTGAAGTACTATATATAAAATCCAGTGTTTATGAAATCCGGCATACTTAGTTGTATGGAATCCAGTGTTTATTTCACCAGGCTACTATTAGTTAATGCATGTTTGTACTAGTACTGTACTAAATTTACTAAAAGTATTACAGCCGCATGTTTGTACTAAATTTACTATCATGTGTATATATTTTAATGCATGTTTGTATGTTACTGTATGTTACTGCATGTTTGTACTGTGATCTGCATAGGCCACAATGTGACCTTGCTTAAAAGCTTATGTATAAACATAAACATGACCTATGTTATAATTTTGTTTATTAAACATACTAATATGCATCTGTCAAATTAAATCTGTAACAAACTGAAACTTGTCTGAAATTCTGGACTGTATATGTAATAATGCTGTAAATAGATATATAGTTTGTTGTAATTACATGCATGGTCCTGTAGTATAATACTTATACGAAAACAGTACATATGGTTGATAAGTTATAATATTTGGTAAATATACACACACATGCATATATATTTTTTTATTAAAAGGCAAGTGAATCAATTAATTAAATTGATTTGATTTGATATGTTAGAATCTTCATGGATTGATTGATAATCTTAAATTGATTTGATATGTTAGAATCTTCATGGATTGATTGATAATCTTAAATTGATTTGTTTATAACACCAAATCTACTGCATGATTAGAGAGATTCTAAAATATATTTACTGCCTGTTTATATATGTGTGGTTAATCTAGATAGATATTCTCTATGCTGTTAATATTATTGCCATATATAAAATGCGAAAATCGTATATATTCACATTTAAGTTGGAAAAATTATGAATCTTCCCCAAATAGGCTCACCTATTTGGATACGATGTCTAGGAAAGATAAAGGCGGAAGTCGTTCTCCTAATGAGGTCGGTTTTTAAGAGGCATTCGTGCCCACCCCCCTCACCGTCTTTCCTGGTCGTGTTCAAATAGAGCTACCGAAAGGGGTTGACTAAATAATAATTTCCCCGAGTGTGTTTATATAGTGATGTATGTTTCGCCGAATTGGTGTTTCAGTATCGACCCGTCGTTCGATCAATGAGAACCGATTCACATGAGAAGCAAAACTAATGTTTTCGAACCTGTCGTTTCAAAATAAAGTTTATGCTTGTGCAAACCATAAACATATAAACCAGTCGTTTTATATGATAAATAATCCAGAACTCCCAACACATGTTGGATGCCATCTATGATGAGAAAAAATCGTAAAACATACTTGCGAAATGACTGTTTAAACGTTGATTTTAATCCGTCACCACATGTTACTCACCCTGATGTGTGAAAATGTGATGCCCAAAATTTTTTTTGGATTCCATCTTTGATGAGTAAAACACGAGTTTGTTGTTACCCTCAAAATGAATGCTAAAGCGTTGATTTTATTCCGCCGCCACATTTGAGACGTGATGACGTCTATGGTGAACAAATGTCTGAAATTGACATATTAGAGCAATCATTCACCAAAATACTAGCTTGGAAATTGTATTCCATAAGCAGTATCGTGAATTTATATTCACCATGTTCCTTTATCGCCCATCTGTTATTGGATAAGAAAATTACCCCGGTGAGTAGTTTTAATCCTATTGGGTCAATGGCGAATTGTTTGCCTGATATTAATGCTCTTCGTGTACATTTTTTTCCACGAATCGAGAACCGAGACAAGTGTTATTTGTCTCGAACTGTCGCGATCCCGATGAATCGCCTAGCCAAGCAAGATTTTAGACAATCGTCAAAATCGAAAACCTGTGGCTCCAAGACAGTAATTGAAAGGAACAATATGGCCCGTTGTCACAAAGCAAGAGATAATGCTCAATGAGGCAACTCTATGCTATAAAGACAAAGGTCATGCACGGTTACTCCTTAAATAGTTCAAAACTATTACAAAGGTGCAAAAACCGATGCTAATGTGGTTAAAGCTAACTGAAAGGAAGCTCTTGAGACCCCCGGTTTTGTGGCTCAAATGAGTTTGATACCTTTCTTTATTGATTTTGATAAATCATTGAGCCATTTTTCGCTCATCTGGATTATGTTTTTCCATTTAGAATATGATTTTTCCATTTGGACATACTTTTGGATTATGGTTTGCCTGTTTACGAAATTTCTCAAAATAATTTAAAGTGTTTTGAGCAAATTCCTTTGACAAATGTGACCAAACTTTAAATTATGAAATTTTAGGCAATACTTATGGGATAGTTGTTGTTTTTGGAAATAGTGGGTAACAGTGTACCACATAATTTCACCAACTACTTACCTAAAAGAGTCCTTTGTGACAATGATTATGGACCTGTCATTCCAAAATCGAAATCTTTGGTAAAACCAAATTGATTTGTCAAATATGAGGTCTTATACTCATATAGGTCCTGCCGTACCTTGTTGAGTTATAAAATATTCGAGAAAACCAGTGTTATCTGGTAATAGCTCATAAAAGAATTAAAATTTCTTTACATAACCTCCATTCAATACGACCAAAAACGTATTTTAGAGGAGTTGAAATGTCTTTCAAGTGGTTGCTACCACATTCTTTAACGCATTTAAAGTTACCTTATCATTTCGCCTGTCGTCGAATGATAAATGATTTAGATGCTAAGACATGATTGTCTGTACTATCATTCGCCTGTCGTCGATTGATAAGAGCATTTTGATATTGTGGCATTGACCGGATGAGATATTCCCGGGTCAAAAGACGATAGTTGATTTATAATCGCATCGCATTTGGATTCTCTTTGAGGATATATTTCGTGAATAATCCGAAATTAATGCCACTAATGCTCACTTTGAAAGACTAGTATGTGTAAAGATCACGAAATGAACTCGTAGAATTCTTGTAAAGAATTGAAGGAGTTATTGTGGACTTATCCAACCATAAGACGGACCATAAATATAAATGGTTATGGTTGATGCATCGACAATAAGGTCACATGATTATTGTTGTCCACAGAAATGCAGCATTTCCCAAACTCTTAGCCTTATCATTAAGTTGATGGCTCATGATCCGGATTATCCTGAAAAGTCTAGTCGACTTGATAATTCCGAAGAGTAATAATCGAAATTTCGATTTGAATTACTTGAGTTTGGAAATTGAAATTGAACATCATGTCGATTATGTTCAGACCCAAATGGACTCACGGAAAGTTTGATGATGCGACTGCAAATGATTGCACGCATTTCTTGGTCTTGCGCACCAAGATTTATATTTCCGTGTGGAGTTATGCTATTTTGCTGCATTGGTCCGTTATGAGGCCCATAGACACTCAAACACCATATGCGTACCAGCTGGTTACTGGTTATGAGCCAGAAGTCTCATATTAACGCATGTTTGGAGTGCTTAATTAATATTTTGATTGAGCCGCTATAGCGTTCAAAATATGGACCTCTGAAGGGGACATAAGTCGATTATGAATCCCCTGCCTATCATTTGATAGAGTAACCTTGGCAAGCGATCTCTTTACCGTATGATATGCGAAAATGACATCGCTAAGACTATTCTCCCCATCGTTAGGGGGAGATTTGCACGTTACCGTTGATAAGGAACGACGTGAAGTAACGTGGCATAACCCACTCAGTCTTAGCTTGATCCCCAAAACTGTACTTAGTGATAAGTAAGTGCATAGACTCTCTCAAGTCTAACTAAATGTCAAACGCATTTAATGACTTTATGAGATGTCATGAGATCATTTATACCTGCTGCAAAATGCTTGCAAGGATAGACGTCCCTGTCGGACGCCGTGTTCCAGTCGTAACACGTTGCTTTGGCCGAACCCGCCAAGCAAAGGACGCTGCCGTCGGCCGTCAGTCTGTCGTCCTTCCTAAGATATGAGGAAGTTGACCGGTTCTTAATTCATTCAGCCCCAGAGGTGGTGAACTGAAACTCGTTTGTCGCACGAGATTATAAAGGATCAAGGAGATGTGTGATTTCCTCCTCATCCTAAGAATCTTGAAATATCTATCGATCATGATATCTTAGACGATATTGAAGCGAAACGAGACTGTCATTGATTACTTGTTCATATATTCGGTGACGACTGATAATATGAGCAAATTATGACAGAGAACCATGTACCGTTGCCTGAAGTCAACGGAGAATAGACTGTACTTATGGAAACTTGAAATCCAAGTAGACTCCTTAGCGAAAGTGTGTTCGGACCTGTAGATCCAACACCACCAATGTTAAACGAGTTCGTTTATTTGGTTATTTGTAAGGAAGAGTGATGAGAATAATGAGATTGTAGAATGCTCGCCTAGTAGCGCAAGGCTTATCTCACACCTTGGAATTGATTACGAGATGGTTGATTTCTTCGTAATGGACATTATAACAGTCCCCTACTTTACCAGTTTAGTAGTTTCCGAAAAACTGAATATGCAGCCATGAATGTGGTCACGGTTTCATCTCTATGGGGATTTATACAAAGAGATACAGATGAAGGTCCCTGTGTGACTTCATGTTCTTAAATCAAGTAGTTCCTGACCACGGAACACGATCTCAATTGACTGAGACGTTCACTATATGGATTAATATAATCCGAGCGGATGTGGTATACCGCCTAAGTGAGGACTTGATCAGCTTGGGATACTTGAACAAGTATTATGCCCTTGCGTGTTTTATTATGCGATCCATTTTTGGATTTGCCTTCGAGATGAAGATCTTGGGAAGCAACGGTAGTGACTCGGTCTGATGATCGAGTCCCATAAAGATTGAATCTAAGTCCATGATTCAGACTACACCCAGAAGGTGTTATGACGTTGTAGTCATCATGACGCTAAGTCGTCAGATTCTCCCATGATCGTTCGATCACTATACATTGATATAGACCCAGTCCGTCCCTGATGTGATGATGAAAAGATATTGAACCATGATGTTCATATCTAAGTACAATAAGCACATTATTGTACTTGGTCTAATGTGCTAGGACGAACATCTCGTCAGCTGTGAATGGTATAGCTCGACACAGCATCGCGCTAACACGCTGCCATCGAAATGGCATAAAAGACATTTTCCCATTACCTTAAGGTAACTGTGGATGAGGGCTTGTCTTATCCCATTTTGCGTCATCGAGTGTACCTACCCTTTCGGTACTCGAATTAACGCAACCCTTTTTCGGTTATACCGATGCTGGTTACTTATCAGACCCGCATAAAGGATATTCCTAACATGGTCTGTCTTTACCATTAGGAATAAGGCAATATCTTGGAGGTCTTGGAATGACTCCAAACGAATCACTCTGATCTACTCATGCTCTATGAGACGACTAGAGAGTGTATATGGCTTCAAGCTCGTATTAGCCATATTTGAATTACATATGTTCTGTCTCACGATCCAGATAAAACACTTGTCTTATTTGAGGACAATTTGTTGTTATCGATCAAGATAGATGTTGGCCCGTGTGCTAACCTTAGAGGGGGGGGGGTGAATAAGGTTTATGGCGATTTTCGCCTAATTAAATTTCTATGCAACTAACCACCCAACTTATGCAATTCTAAGCTTAAGCGTCTTAACAAGAGTTAATAAATTGCTAAAATAACTAAACGCAAGCAATAAATACGCAAGAATATAAGTTGCGGAAAGTAAAAGCAAGGGAAGAAAATGACACCGTGATTTATAGAGGTTCGACAAACGCGCCTACGTCCTCTCCTCGGTACTACCGAGTATTTCACTAAAATGTTTCTTCCGGATTTTACAAACCCTATCGAGCTCAATCGACCGATTGGCTCACCCTCTACCCGAGGTTCCTACTCTTGATACAAGTGCAAGAGAACACGACTACGAGTCTACGACTCCCCCTCAATTTATGAGTACCCGAATGAAAAACCTAGAGCTTTTAAGCTTCACTTGCTTACAAAGCCTCTACCCGTTCACTCACTCACAATTGAGTTTATAAAACACTCGATACAAATTTTGTTACAAAAATGTAACTACACTCACTATTCTATTTGCTTCTAAATAAGCTAATTGGTGAGTTTTTGATGATGATCGAGCTTGAATCTCTTTCTCTTTGATTTTCCTCTTTCTCGAATATATATGCACCAAAATGGTGATATTTAGGGTTTTTTCTTGAGAGAGGTTTTAAGGATGATGATAGTTATCATTGGTGGTTTTTGAGAGAGATTTGAGGTGGTTTATATATCAGCAAAGTCTGTTTTTGCTGGATATGACCGTTGGGGTTTTAAGCAACTTTCCAGAATAAGCTGAAAAGCTGTTTTCGAAAACTGCAGAAAACGATTGGTCGTTTTCTACAGTCGATCGGTCGTTTTCCAGAAAACGATCGGTCGTTTTCTGAGAAACGATCGGTCGTTTTTTCGACGTGCTCTCTGGAAGAATTTGGAACAAAAACGATCGGTCGTTTTTGTTCAGTCGATCGGTTGACTGTTCTTCTGGCAGTTTTTCGGTCTTCTTCGAAAGCTCGTAACTTCTTCGTTTTAGCTCCGATTTTGGTTCCGCTTGAACCGTTGGCTTCGTAAACGAATGCTCTTTCATTTTAAAGACCTGAAATATACGTTTTCCCTTTTTGGAAGATCAATCATTATATCATCGAAATAGTAAAATCATTAACGACATAATCAACGTTATAATCAAAATTAATTATTGAACTCTAAGTTCAACAATCTCCCCCATTTTGATTATGACAAACTAATGATGATTTTACAAGAGAAATATCTCCTCCACTTTAATAAAACGCATTTCCTCAAAATATATCATTTTTCTCCCCCTTTGCCATTATC
Organism: Primula vulgaris; assembly: GCA_963920805.1. NCBI lineage: Eukaryota > Viridiplantae > Streptophyta > Magnoliopsida > Ericales > Primulaceae > Primula > Primula vulgaris. The sequence goes on along the minus strand of OY987212.1, from coordinate 6,565,556 downwards.
AAAATGCAATCAAAAAAATATGGGGTTATGTGAAGGGTTTTTAAAGAAAAACCAAAACATGAAAAATGTTATTATTATTCAAATTACCCCACCTAATCACATATGTAAATATCAAGGATTAGAGTATATCGCATATGTGATGTGAGGTCGAGTCCGCTCGCTAATGGCATTTGCATTGAGTGTTGCCGATTCCAAATAGGTGGTACCATTTGTTGGTATGCCTTCCACCTTTGTCGATTAATGGCACCTCATTTTGGATGGTGGAGTCGATCTTATGGACTTCCACGGCTTTTGCCGGTGTTGCCAACCATTTGTTGATTTTCTCCTTTTGGATGGAGATACCTACAACACAAGATTTGCCTTTTTGTCCCCAATTTCTTTTGGGGCCGGCATTGTTAGTGGCTCGGGTCTTTACTACCCATTTCAAATCGCTTCTACTAACATGGAAGCGATTAGGGCATTTAGACGAATTATGCTCACTTCTACTACAATGTATGCAATGACTAGACTTTTTAGTATAACGAGAGTTATACGTAGTTTTGGAAAGGTTTGTCGGAGTATCCATTTTGGTTTTGTTGGCCCGGTGCGGCTAAACCTTAGAGAGGGGGGGGGGTGAATAAGGTTTATGGCGATTTTTGCCTAATTAAAAATCTATGCAACTAACCACCCAACTTATGCAATTCTAAGCTTAAGCGTCTTAACAAGAGTTAATAAATTGCTAAAATAAATAAACGCAAGCAATAAATACGCAAGAATATAAGTTGCGGAAAGTAAAAGCAAGGGAAGAAAATGACACCGTGATTTATAGAGGTTCGGCAAACGCGCCTACGTCCTCTCCTCGGTACTACCGAGTATTTCACTAAAATATTTCTTCCGGATTTTACAAACCCTATCGAGCTCAATCGACCGATTGGCTCACCCTCTACCCGAGGTTCCTACTCTTGATACAAGTGCAAGAGAACACGACTACGAGTCTACGACTCCCCCTCAATTTATGAGTACCCGAATGAAAAACCTAGAGCTTTTAAGCTTCACTTGCTTACAAAGCCTCTACCCGTTCACTCGCTCACAAATGAGTTTATAAAACACTCGATACAAGTTTTGTTACAAAAATGTAACTACACTCACTATTCTAATTGCTTCTTAAAAAGCTAATTGGTGAGTTGTTGATGATGATCGAGCTTGAATCTCTTTCTCTTTGATTTTCCTCTTTCTCGAATATATATACACCAAAATGGTGATATTAGGGTTTTTAATGAGAGGTTGAAGGAAGTTGATTGGTATTGTAATTGGTGTGTATGGGAGAGAGATTGAAGTGGTATTTATATGCCAAAAGTCTGTTTTTCTATATTGTGACCGTTGGAAGTGGTTGAGGCTGATTTAAGCTATTTTCCAGAAAAAGCTGAAAAGCTGTTTTCGAAATCTGCAGAAAACGATCGGTCGTTTTCTACAGTCGATCGGTCGTTTTACAGAAAACGATCGGTCGTTTTCTGAGAAACGATCGGTCGTTTTTTCGACGTGCTCTCTGGAAGAATTTGGACCAAAAACGATCGGTCGTTTTTGTTCAGTCGATCGGTCGACTGTTCTTCTGGCAGTTTTTCGGTCTTCTTCGAAAGCTCGTAACTTCTTCGTTTTAGCTCCGATTTTGGTTCCGCTTGAACCGTTGGCTTCGTAAACGAATGCTGTTTCATCTTAAAGACCTGAAATATACGTTTTGCCTTTTTGGAAGATCAAGCATTATATCATCGAAATAGTAAAATCATTAACGACATAATCAACGTTATAATCAAAATTAATTATTGAACTCTAAGTTCAACAATAGACATGACTAGATTATGCTATTTAGCATTTCTTGCCGAGGTAAATCTTCACATATGAAGTTTAAGAGCATCCTGTCGAATGCTTGGTTTATTACACGTTATATTTTCTTGCATACAGTCGTGTGCAAGTAAATGAAGCATCCAGTCGAATGTTCGTACTTTTTCTTGAAATATGAAATTTTTGCACCCAGTCGTGTGCAAGTGAGGGGGAGCATCCAGGTGAATGCTTATTGCAGTAATTACTACTTAGTCGAAATCCTCGCACCCTGTCGTGTGCAAGTGAGGGGGAGCATCCAGTCGCATGCTCGTGTACTCTTTTTGTCCTTAGACCAAGGTTTTTTCCCACTGGGTTTTCCTTGGTAAGGTTTTTAGCGAGACACGTTCCCATCATATCTCACTTAAGATTGCCGAAATTAGGGGGAGTATCCTGTTGTATAATTCTTACCACTGTGTACTCTTTTGTCCTTCGACTAGAGGTTTTTCCCACTGAGTTTACTCTAGCAAGGTTTTGATGAGGCACCTGTTTTGTGGTTGATCCCCTACTACTACCATTGTTGCACTCTTTTTCCTTCGATCAGAGATTTTCCCATTGGGTTTGCTCTGGCAAGGTTTTGATGAGGCACACTGTGTTATGGTTAGTTACTTACATGATATTTCGGCCTATATCATTCGGCTACACAATTTCTCCTAGGTACCGGTTTTATCCCACATTGGGTTTTCCGGCCCTAAGGTTTTTATGTGTTTAGCACTACGAATGAACTCGACTCAGATCGACTGCATGAAGACGAAGAATTCAAGACGTCCAAAGTGGGAGTGTTGTAGGTTATTATTGGACTATTGGGCATTACTCATAGTGGGCCTAAGTTGGGCTTTCTAGCTTGTATAAACCTAACCTCTAGTATATAAAGAATGTTAGGGTCCACTTGTATTGATACATTCTGATGAATAAAGACCTACTGTTCTCTCTCTCTATGTCTCCTATATAATATATATACTAAGCTAATAAGACTCACAACAATAATAATATATCATAGTTTAGTTCAAATATAATTATAAAAAAAGCTATGGAAGTTATATGTAAAATGAGTATATATTTTTGTTACGTTGACTTTTAACTTTTAATAACCTTTTTTGCGTTAATGACGTATATCGTGTTAATAACGTATACTGAAGGAGAAATTGCTCTAACTATAAGCAACGTGACCAATCTTGAATTTTTTTGAAATACGAAAGAACGTAAGGTTCTTGTTAAACAAGTTCTTTAAATTATTGTTTTATGCACTTATCGTACTTTAATTATAGAACTTTCATTTCATATATGGGCACCTCAGTATTTCAGTATAAGTTCGGCATTTCCTTCTTAATTTATACTTCAGAAATTTTTTAAAGCATTTATTTGATGCGAATTGTTGATGTACATTTTTCTGAGAGAAAATTGTACTTCTGAAAATATAATGACCAAGTATACACTTTCCTGTTCAAAGTTTTCTTTATATTATTCAGAATTTATTGTTATTCAAGAGTACAGTTTTGTGAGCACGTCTTGAAATCACTAGATAAATCTGAACTTATTGACTACACAACTATATATGGGAGGTCGAAGCCAATGCTAAAGTGGTGCATAAGCGCTCGCATCCAACCGTGGAACCGGCATAGCTGATAGAGGCACTGTGTTATATAACACCGATCCTGACGCCTCCTTAACATCTATGGGGACTCCACTCGGGACCCTCCATTCGAACGAGTGCACAAGTGTACCCAAAGTATACTCCACAACCGAAATTCCCATCCTCATCCCAGCACATATTCTTTTCCCACCGCCAAATGGTATAAGTTCGAAATTTGTCCCCATCGGCTCGATGTTGGCTGTCTCTCCTCCCATAAACCGGTCCGGGTTAAATTTTGTCGGATCAGGCCACACGTTTGGGTCCCGTCCGATTGCCCATATGTTCACCAAAAGCCATGAATTTTTTGGTATGTATAACCCATTTGCTTCACAAGCTTTAGTACATTGCCTCGCAACACTTAAGGGGATTACTGGGTGTAACCGGAAAGTTTCTTTGCATATGGCTTTGAGGTATGGGAGATTCGGCAAATCGGATTCTTGTAGCTGGCGGTTCTTGCCAACCACTCGATCCATTTCTTCTCGGGCTTGCTCGAGGATCTCTTTGTTGTTGATCATTTCTGTAAGGGCCCATTCAATAGTTATTGAAGTTGTTTCGATCCCAGCAATGAACAAATTCTGACACAAATATAAAAGTATAAAAAACAATTATATAGTACAAAGTTCAATACTTAATACTGTGATAAAAATGCGCGGGTTGCAATTTTTTTTTATATTATATTAGGTATGGATGCTTAATGATCTTTTCTCTATTTGTTTATTGTTGATGGTGAATGATACTACGTTGAAGTAGTAATTGAAGAAGCCGAATTTCCGTAAGAAAATTCTATGCATAGTAAAAGAATGAATGGTTATCACACACCGCTTAAAATATGTGAATATTTATATGGTATATACGTTATTATTATCTTTTTTATTTTCATCAATGTCTTTTAAACCCGTGCGGCTCAAGAAACGAGAATGAAATTGAGCCAAAACGAACAATATTAGTGGTAGAAGCAGATGGTGGCGGTTCGGTCGAAGAACCAAGTCGTTACAATTGGTATCAAAGCCGTTATCTAGACGATTTTGGGACTAGCACGAGTGAGTGAATTACAAAAGGACGGCATGACTGACGAGCACAACGTGCCTGAAAGTGGAAAGAATGTAATAACCCGTATTTTTGTAAAAAAAATTTCATGACAAAGAGAAGAAATCACTACAAGAAAAAATTCATTTAGCATCATAATTTTTTTCCGGTTATGTTGCTAAAGTGGTTGTGGCTAAATTTTAGCAACAAATTATGTTGTTAAATTGTTGCTAAAATTTAGCAACAACCATTTTAACAACATAACTCAAAAAGTTTTATTATGCTAAATGAACTTTTTTATATAGTGAATTAGTATCACACATCAGCTATGCGATTACCTATATGATATATAAATATGATCACTGTTCGGTCGAAAAACCGGATCGTTACAATAACAATGTACGGTAACAAAAGAAAACACAAAAGTTAGAGAAGTGAAATACTAGGACTAAACTATTCCAGTAAGTGACAAGTGCAACTAGTTCGAATTCAAGGTTGGCTTTTTAATCTTTTACTACACTACTTAAAAAATAGACTTACATGTTATAAAACAACAATATAAGGGTGAAAAAGGCGAGATTCGTAACTATTAATCTGTATAAAATAAAGCAAAACAAAAACAGGGAAGTACTGATGCAAAATTTGACCTCTTTTCTTTCTTTTCCCCGGTAATAAGAACCTCAGGATCGGCCTCACGTGATTGGCTACCAATGTGTGTGAGATAATAAGATAAATAGTTTTATTTTGTTATTATCATCTAATTTTTATGGTCATAAACACAGAACTTCGATTTGATACGTACCAAGAGTATGCCTTTGATATTAACCATATGCAGATCAGAAGTCTCCATGAGAACATCAAGAAAATCTGGTTCTTCCTTGCGCTCGTGTATTTTTGACGTGTGCTCCTTTATGATTTTGGTTATTAATTTGTCGAACTTTTGGTGCAAATGTTTCATCTTGACGACTCCCTGAATGTCAAACCACGATATTAATGGGATCAAGTCTCCACGAGAAGCAAAACTCGTGTATTTATTAATCTCCAAAATTAGTTGCTTAAAATTATCGGACTCCGACCACTCCCTGGAATACACACGCATTCCAAAAGTTTTTTGGCCTATAATGTTAGCCATGGTACACAATAGCATACTAGGCACCTCCACCAGTTCACCTCTTAGGCTCATGTCATACATATTTTGAACCAAATGCCTAACCTCCTTTGCCCTAATTGGTTCCCAATCTTTATATGGGTTTGCCCCAAGCATATGTAAATTACTCAATTTTCGAATCAAGTTCCACTTCGGTCCCATATTCATAAAAACAAGATCTTGTTCACCATATGCAACATTGGTAGAAGCAGTGATACTTGGCCGGTTCGAAAAGTTTTGGCCAAGGGTTGTAAGGAATAACTTGGCTGATTCTGGATGAGATACGACTATTACATCATGTACACCTAATTTTAGGTGCATAATCGGACCAAAGGTTCTAGCCAAGTTGGCTAAGGATGTGTGTGGTAGGGTTCCTAGAAGTGGTGTGGCACCGATGATCGGCCATCCTTTTGGACCAGGTGGCAACCGGTAAATGAGCCTTGGAAAAAAGTATTGAATGAAACCAAGAATAATGTAGATGAGAGAAATAGTGGAGAGGAGAACGAAAATGATGCCCATAGTATGATATGCTTAGAAATAGAATTGTATGGAATACCGTTGCAGTCCACACTATTTGTACGAGTGGTTGAGGGCACAGTTGTCATTTAATTCGGAACTAATATTGCTAGGAAACCCCGAGCTAGAAGATAATTAATAAAAAGGGAAAATGCCTCCTAATCTTAAAATTTAGTAATATTTTATATGAAAAATCCATAGAATGTTCGTGACTTTATTTCAAAATAATAATGTGAACAAAGACAGGATCGAGTTCTTATATTTTATGACAACTGATAACTAATATTTGAGTAATCTAAAAAAATTATTTAAATATTAGTATATATTTTCTTGTTTAGTTAAACTTAGTTTCATCATAATTTTTTTTTTCCAGAAATAGCATCTAACAAGGTAACGTAAAGATTTGATAAGGTCTTCAATCATATCATTATATTAGTAGAGGTTTGATAAATTATTCACTTTAGACTTACATGCATGAAAAATTATGAAAAGATATAACTATTTTAAACTAATTATCAAAAAGTTATACCACAACATTTTATGTCCAAAACATACAACTAATTAAAATTATAGATACTAAATCATTTATATTTTTTTAATAGTTTTCTCTCTCTCTCTCTCTTTTTATCTATACATACATATTTATATATATATCTCCCTGTAATTTGGAGTCAAACACACTCGTCAACTCGCTCTATAAACCGCATAATTAACATCTATACTGTTGGTCCGTGTGCGGCTAAACCTTAAGGGGGGGTGAATAAGGTTTTGGCGATTTTCGCCTAATTAAAACTTATGTGCAACTAATCATCCAACTATCGCAAATCTAAGCTTATGCGTTAAACAAAAGTCAATATAATACTAGAAGTTCTAAACGCATGCAAGAAATAAGCAATAATTAAGTTGCGGAAAGTAAATAGTAAGGGAAAGAAAATGACACCGGGATTTATAGAGGTTCGGCAAACGGCCTACGTCCTCTCCTCGGTACTACCGAGTGTTTCACTAAAAATGATCTTCCCGATTTACAAATCCTATTGAGCTCAATCGACCGATTGGCTCACCCTCTACCCGAGGTTACTACTCTTGATTCAAGTGCAAGTGTACACGTCTAATGAGTCAACGACTCTCCCTCAATGTATGAGTACCCGAATGAAAAACCTAGAGCTTTTAAGTTTCACTTGCTTACAAAGTCTCTACCCGTTCACTCGCTCACAATTGAGCTTATAAAACGCTCTTTACAATTTAATTGAAAATTGAAACAACACCCACAATTGATTGCTTCTAAAATAAGCTAATACGTTGTTTCGATGATGTTTGATCTTTGTTGGAGCTTGTATCTCTTTATCTTCAATTTCTCTCTTTTCGAAGTATATCACCAAAATGGTGATTTTGGGTTTTTGTATTTGAGAGAGGTTGAAGGATTGATTGTAATTGTAATTGGTGGTTTGGAAAAGAGATTTGGATGGTTATATATGCCAAACAGTCTGTTTTTCTGGGTTATGACCGTTGGCAGTGGTTGAGGGTTTTAACAGCTATTTTTCAGAATAAGCTGAAAAGCTGTTTTCGAAAACTGCAGAAAACGATCGGTCGTTTTCTACAGTCGATCGGTCGTTTTCCAGAAAACGATCGGTCGTTTCTGAAAAAACGATCGGTCGTTTTTTCGACCTGCTCACTGGAAGAAATATGTACAAAAACGATCGGTCGTTTTTGTTCAGTCGATCGGTCGACTGTTCTTCTGGCAGTTTTTCCGGTCTTCTTCGAAAGCCCATAACTCCTTCGTTTTAGCTCCGATTCTGGTTCCGCTTGAACCTGTGGCTTCGTTTTTCCGAATGCTCTATCATTTAAAGACCTGAAATATATGTTTTCTATTTTTGGACAAGACAAGCATTATATCATCGAAATCGTAAAATCATTAAACGCATAATCAACGTTATAATCAAAATCATTATTGAACTCTACGTTCAACAATCTCACCCATTTTGATTATGACAAACTAATGATGATTTTACAAGATACAAGAAAAATATCTCCTCCATTTTAACAAAACGCATTTACACCAAAATATATCATTTTTCTCCCCCTTTGGCATTATCAAAATGCAATCAAAAAATATGGGGTTATGTGAAGGGTTTTTAAAGAAAAACCAAAACATGAAAAATGTAAATATGATGCATATACCCGACCCAACTAATCACATATATGTAGATATTATAGATTTGAGTATACCGAATATGTGATGTGAGGTCGAGTCCGCTCGCTAATGGCATTTGCATTGAGCGTTGCCGATTCCAAATAGGTGGTACCACTTGTTGGTATGCCTTCCACCTTTGTCGATTAACGGCACTTCCTTCTTGATGGTGGAGTCGATCTTAGGGACTTCCACGGCTTTTGCCGGTGTTGCCAACCACTTGTTGATTTTCTCCTTTTGGATGGAGATACCTACAACACGAGTTTTGTCCTTTGGTCCCCAATTTCTTTTGGGTCCGACATTGTTAGTGGTTCGGGTCTTGACTACCCATTTCAAATCGCTTCTACTAACATGGAAACGATAAGGGCATCTAGAAGAAATATGCTCATTTCTACTACAATGCACACAATGCTTAGACTTTTTAGTATAACGATAGTTATACGTAGTTTTGGAAAGGTTTTTCGGAGCATCCGATTTGGTTTGAAAACCTACACCTTTCCTATCGTTAAAAGATTTTTGAAAAATCTTGGAAGTGCTCCTTTTGGTAAAAACAACCTCTTGTTTAGGCGGAGTAGAAGTTTTAGAAATATTAGAGGCTTTGACGAAGCGGGTTTTGTCAGAAGTAGAACCAATGCAATCAAAACCTAAACCGCTCTTATCATTGACATCTTTTTGACAACTCAAAATGTTATCTAAAACGGTTTTTCCTTTAGAAAACTTTGAGATTGTTAAATTAAGTTTTTCAATGGAAATGACAAGATCGTTGTTTTTAGTTTTCAACGATTCATTCTCGGTTTCTAAAACCTTGACCTTGTCATTTAAGTTAAAAGCATGAGAACTTAAAACCTTGTTTTTGCTTTTAACTTTATCGAAAGCATCCTTTAACTCTTCAAAATTTTCTAATAAATCGCAATCTAAAGAAGATGGTTTTGAAAGAGTTTTAGCAAGTCTAGACATCTCATTTTTAAGAAAATTGATCTCGGTTTGTAAAGACTCGTTTTGAATAATGAGATCATTGTTTTTATCTTTCAAGTCTTCCTTTTCGTCATCTATATCACTTAAAGAGAATGACGATTTCGGAATAGACTCATTTTCATTTTTATCTCTTGTCAAGGATCTTATTTCTTCATTAAGAGAAGAATTTATCCTTTTAAGAGATTTAACCTTCTCTACAAGCTTAGGAAGTTTTTCGGAATAGATTCCACACATATGAATTAATTCATCATGGGAAAAATCTTTTACCTCATCGTTGTCACTTTCGCTTGAGGACGAGAGGTTTTGTTCATGGCCGTCTTCCATGGCCATATAGCAACCAAGGTGAGCGACTTCATCTTGGTCGGAGCTATCGCTAGAGCTTGAAGCGGATATCTTCTTCTTGCCTTTGCTCTTGCGATTCTTGGCGCAATCTCTCGCCATGTGTCCTTCCTTGCCACAAGTATAGCAAACAAAATCGTTAGAATAAATTGAATTATTTGACGATTTACCTTTATGTTTGCGGTGGTCTTTTAGCTTGAGTATTTCCTTGACGATTCGAATGATTTGCATTGAATTTTCGTCGTCATTGGATAGCTCATCGCTTTCGTCACAAGTTGTTCCTTTGAAAGCTATCTCCCTCCTTTTTGAGATTGGCTTGTGACTATTGAGGGTGATTTCGTGAGTGAGGAGTGAACCCGTCAACGCATCAAGGGAGTAGGTATTCATGTCATGCGCCTCTTGAATTGCGGTGACCTTTGGTTCTCATTCTTTCGGTAAACTCCGAATCACCTTTGAGACCATTTTCTTAGAAGACAAACACTTACCAAGAGATGTTAATCCATTAGTAATAGTTGTAAATCTAGCAAGCATATCGGAAATAGTTTCTCCCTCGCTCATCTTAAAGGGTTCGTAGTCATGAACTAAAAGTTGGAGTTTGCAATCCTTAACTTGGTTAGTTCCCTCGTGCATAACTACTAACTTATCCCACATACCCTTAGCGGTTTTACAAGCGGAAATTTTGTTATACTCGTTAGGAGAAACGGCACAAACAATAGCATACATCGCTTTGGCGTTCGTAGAGTAGGCTTCTAGTTGAGCGCTATCTAAGTCCTCTACGGGGATTGGGTTCTCGCTATTCTCGGATGTAGGTGCGGTATATCCTACCTTAATGGTCATCCAAAGTTTAACATTATAGTTTTGTAGAAACATACTCATCCTATCCTTCCAATATGAATAATTTACCCCATCAAAATATGGTGGAGTATTGGGTGATGAAGCTATAGCGGAAGTGAAATTAAGGAAGTTAGCCATCGGGATCTTAACTCTTAAATCGTTAGATTCCTATATGCAAGAGCCTCGGCTCTGATACCAATTGTTGGCCCGTGTGCGGCTAAACCTTAAGGGGGGGGGGGGGTGAATAAGGTTTTGGCGATTTTCGCCTAATTAAAACTTATGTGCAACTAATCACCCAACTATCGCAAATCTAAGCTTATGCGTTAAACAAAAGTCAATATAATACTAGAAGTTCTAAACGCATGCAAGAAATAAGCAATAATTAAGTTGCGGAAAGTAAATAGTAAGGGAAAGAAAATGACACCGGGATTTATAGAGGTTCGGCAAACGGCCTACGTCCTCTCCTCGGTACTACCGAGTGTTTCACTAAAAATGATCTTCCCGATTTACAAATCCTATTGAGCTCAATCGACCGATTGGCTCACCCTCTACCCGAGGTTACTACTCTTGATTCAAGTGCAAGCGTACACGTCTAATGAGTCAACGACTCCCCCTCAATGTATGAGTACCCGAATGAAAAACCTAGAGCTTTTAAGTTTCACTTGCTTACAAAGCCTCTACCCGTTCACTCGCTCACAATTGAGCTTATAAAACGCTCTTTACAATTTAATTGAAAATTGAAACAACACCCACAATTGATTGCTTCTAAAATAAGCTAATACGTTGTTTCGATGATGTTTGATCTTTGTTGGAGCTTGTATCTCTTTATCTTCAATTTCTCTTTTTTCGAAGTATATCACCAAAATGGTGATTTTGGGTTTTTGTATTTGAGAGAGGTTGAAGGATTGATTGTAATTGTAATTGGTGGTTTGGAAAAGAGATTTGGATGGTTATATATGCCAAACAGTCTGTTTTTCTGGGTTATGACCGTTGGCAGTGGTTGAGGGTTTTAACAGCTATTTTCCAGAATAAGCTGAAAAGCTGTTTTCGAAAACTGCAGAAAACGATCGGTCGTTTTCTACAGTCGATCGGTCGTTTTCCAGAAAACGATCGGTCGTTTCTGAAAAAACGATCGGTCGTTTTTTCGACCTGCTCACTGGAAGAAATCTGTACAAAAACGATCGGTCGTTTTTGTTCAGTTGATCGGTCGACTGTTCTTCTGGCAGTTTTTCCGGTCTTCTTCGAAAGCCCATAACTCCTTCGTTTTAGCTCCGATTCTGGTTCCGCTTGAACCTGTGGCTTCGTTTTTCCGAATGCTCTATCATTTAAAGACCTGAAATATACGTTTTCTATTTTTGGACAAGACAAGCATTATATCATCGAAATCGTAAAATCATTAAACGCATAATCAACGTTATAATCAAAATCATTATTGAACTCTACGTTCAACATATACAAATTACTTTTTTTATACACCTCCGTCGAATCATTCTATCAAATCATAAATTCGCTTTTAATTAGGCGATTTTGATCCGTATTTTTATTGTTCCGAATACTCAGTTTCTTTTCGTCGGATTTCTCTGGTTTATTGTTCGAATTAGGGTTTATTCTTCATAAATTAATTTAAATACAGAGTTATTTACGAGGTTGTTTTCGATTAGGGTTTTATTCGGATTTTATTCATCTCAAATCGTATATGAAATAAGATTACTTTTCGAAGAAATTAGTTGACGATATATCTGGGTTTGCGTTGGTTATTTTCTCAATATTTTTTCGGAAATTGGTATTTTGTTAGAATAATATGATTGATAAAGAAACAAAAGAGACTCGAAATCCCGAATATTAACAGTGTTTTGTGTTTTGTGTTTTTTTGTTTTTTAATAACAGTGTATTGTGTTTTTATTATCCATACACAATACATTGTTTATACATGTTATTTAATACAGACATACACAATACACAGTTTATACATGCTATTAAATATAGACATACACAATATAATGTTTATAGATACTCTTTAATACAGGTATACACAATAAATTGTTATATACGCTCTTTTATAAATCCATACGCAATACATTGTGTATCTATTGAGACTGCCTTTTTTGTGTTTCGGTTATTATCCATACACAAAAAAGATGTATTGTGTTTTATTATACAGGTTCTTTAATAGTGGCATACACAATATTTTTTGGTAGGTAAGGAGAAATATTTTTTTTTTCTATTTGGGTCAATTGTATGTTTTGGGAATAATTTGTTTGAGTTGTATGTTTTGATAATATTTTATAACACGTATATATTTTGGGCATTGACCCGTTTCTGAAACATTCTATAAATGTTTCCTTGAAATTTAAAGAAGTATGGTACCGTTACTTGAAACTGTTAGATTGCAATAGCGGTCATAATCTAGAATATTTTATATACAACAGGTTTTATGACTATTTTTAAAATAAAAGAATAATGATATCGAACCCTAATCACTTTAATTACAATGTAGAGGGTTAATCACGAGTTGGCTAATCCACACACTCAATTTTACATTAAAATTCGTAAAAGCTATACAAAAAGTAGTAATCCTAAAATTCTGAAATTGCAACTGCCATGAAGTACAAACTTCTAATATGACTCTCTCTATAACATAAATTTTAACGGACCAGGTCATCGGTTCTGGTAATAATAAACAATATAAAGTAGTAGATTTGAGTATGACATTAACCCACTTTTTACTAGCTAGGTAAACCATATGTAACAATGTCATTCAAAGTCAGACGTTTTACTACAAGAAAAAGTTAAAGTTAAAATTTAGCGATATTCACTTTACCATCAGTTTAACAACACATGCTCTGATGATAACCTGATATTTTTTTATAGTGTTTTGTGATAAGTATACTTATGAATTGCGTATACTAATGAACAAGAGTTTGGTTTCAATCAACATCAATCGTGCATCGTATACTAATGAACAAGAGTTTGGTTTCAATCAACATCAATCGTGCATTTGATCATAATCTTAAGTGTTACGCCAAATACAATAAAACAGAGGGATTTTAAAGCTATGATCTAGCCAAAATAGGTCAGATTACCAAACTAACCCCATTTAACACGGTTAACATCACATGTTTAAAACTTTACAAGAATGTACTAATTTACACAAAATTGAAAGTATCGTATAAAAACTGTTATTCATGGGAAAATCGGTAATACTATATTCTCCCTGTATACATCCACTGGGAGTGGAGACACATCATACCTTCTTATCAAAACTTGTGTTTTATTTGGGATTTTTATGTCTGTGATTGTTTGCCTTGTCTGATTTTTCACCGGGCTATTAATTTGTAAGAGGCTAAATAAAAATATGAAACTCTAGGGAGCCTATATTAAACTTAAATATTAATCAACATTTTAAAAAATATACTATCAATTTGACATCTTTTTATGTAAACGGGTCTTGGTGTCGTTTAATGAAGTGGATGTACAAAAGAAATACCATTTTAAGTAACGTAATGATCAAAATTTCCTTTTTTTTGCGCACGCTAACCGTTCGATTAAATGGTTGTAGTTTTAAAACAAACTATATATATTTTTAAAATCAACGTTATGAACTTTTAGTGAAATTTATACACTATACATGCACTTTCAGCACTTCTTATGCACTTTTACGACCCGTATGCAATTTTATACACTTTTTATGCATTTTTTATTGATCCGTATATTGTTTTATGTACATTTTATTGACCCGTATGCTTTTTTATGCAATTTGAATGACTCGTATGCACTTTTTATTGACTCGTATGCACATTTTATGCATTTTTATGCATTTTTTATACATATTTACAACATGTATATACTTTTCATACACTTTTATGCACATTTTATACACATTTAATGCACATTTAATGCACTTTTTATGCTTTTTTTGCACTTTTATGTCATTTTATTGAACTTTATGCAGTTTATTGAAATTTTTGTACTCTGTCATGCATTATATTATGAACTTTAGTGAGATTTATGCACTTTGTTATGCAATTTAGTGAACTTTATGGACTTTATTATTTATTCTAGTAACTTAATGCGATTTATTATGCACTTTTGTGATTTTTTTTAGTTTCTTTCAATTTTATATGTTTTTTTTTTTTCGGTTTTTCAATTTTTTGAGTTTTTATTTTATTTTTTCTTTCTAGGTTGGGTACTGGCAATTTTGTAAATTGGTTTAGTTTTAAAAAAACATGACTCGAGTATAGAAACATTAAGCTGTGACATTTTATGGATGAAGTATAAAACATGTGACTAATATGAAATTACCATCACAAGATCATATCTGAAGATAGTAAACACACGTCAAACTTCAAAGTATAACAAGTATTCATATTTCATACTAATTCATCACAAGTGACATGGCATGTGTTTTGCCGTACTGTAAGCACATATATCATTTAGACTGCATAGGCCAGTGGTTCGCCAATGGTAGTGTAGTTTGTCCCAATTGTCGAGTCCAGTATCCAGTCCGACATTGGGAGTCTTTTGACGTGTAGAGGCACCGATATCGAAAATGCCCTGTCTTTTTTCAAAAAGTATTCGAAAGTGGTTGACGGTGCTTGATAGAGTTAATTGCGTGAAAAGTATAGTTCATACCATCAACTATATATGTTAGGAGTCGCGTTCATTCTATTTTCTAGTACCGATATGTAACTATATATGTTAGGAGTCGCGTTCATTCTATTTTCTACTACCGATATGTAAACCTGGTGTTTAAGAATAACAGTAGTTCAACTTTTTCATTCTTTTATTTTCTCAAATCACATTTCTTCTACAAATAAATCTCTGACATCCTAATTGAAATAGTTGACTGATTATATCAAATTATCATTGTTGTGTGCTTATTAATTTCAAATTCATGCCAGAAATTGTTCAAAAATGCAAGTAAAAAGTACACAAGTCCTACCAAACAACATTTCCGCTTAAAAGTATACTCTTTGTCTTTACCCAACAAGCGCAAAATACTTAAAAATTTCTTTTGAAAGTATAATCTTACACCTCTAAACCATTGATAACAAAGGAGAAAGCAAATACTATACTGAAAATTTCATGTCACAGACAATTAATCCGGTTTAATTTTTTTCCATAATAGGATAAGCAATGTTAACATGCCAACTTTGATTCTAACAATCAGTCCGATTTTTATTTCTTCTCCATTATAAGATTAGACATGTTAACATAAAAAATCAAACATACTTTTATTTTTCACCAAAACACACATTTCAACCAAAAAAGACAGGACCTGGATAGCTACGGATATAAAAAGCATCACATCATCAATTCCACAAAGGGACCGTCTCTTTATTAATACAGACCGTAATCGTATAAATCACGTCATGTATTAAAAAGTAAACCTGCTAAAAACTCAAATAAATATATTGGAACCCTAGTTAAGTCTATCATAAATTTAAATATTAATTAAAAATATATTTTTTTATTTTTTTTATTTTTAATAGATTGAGTTTTTATTACGTGACGTGATTTGTACTCTTTTTCACTAAAACACCCACCGTCTGTGAGGTCCGGATATAGCCAATATCTTCCACAAAACGAGTGCAAACTAATTAGTACTAAATTCAGTAGCATAGTTTTCATGACCAACATCACTTCAAATTTAATTTTCAAAAAAAAAAAAAAAAAAAACTTCAAATTTTCTTCTAAGATATGGACTATATACACGAGAGTAACCGCACGAGTTTCCCTGGACGTTTCCTCATATTTAAGTTAATTAGTATCATTTTTATATTTTTAGGATAACAGTTTAACTTTATACATTTTTCAGCTTTGCTATCGAATTTATTTATCATAACTAAATATTACTATATTTTAATATACTTATATCAATTTTTTTCAACCTAAATTAATTTACTAGAGCAACCATATTAAATAACTTAAACGTTTCATCATATTTAAAGTAAAAAGTACACTTTTACAACTTATAAGGAAACATTTTGCTTTATACAAATTATCAGTTTTTTTTATCAATTTCTCTGTCACAACTATACAACTCATTTTTTGTTATTTTATTAATTTATATGTGAAAAGTACAAATAAAAGAGAGAAAAGTAAGACAGAGAAATTATTATCCATCACTTATATTTGAGAGATATTTGAGTTCATGCATATTTAATATAATGGATAAGAAAACCGATACATGTACAATTTTAAAACAATCTTCTCATATTTAATGTAAATTGATGATATAATAAAACTGATGCGGTTGCTCTGAGAGGTTGCACAGGGAAAGAATCATCATTACTATTGTACTCATATAATCTAGAAAGGTGATACTAGACACACAAGTTGCACACAATTCTCACACTCTCTAATTAATGAAACTAAATTTGATAAAATACAATCTATAATTTGATAAAGCAAAATATAAATATTCAACATAATAAAAACTCAACCTACTAAAAACTCAAATAAAAATATAGTATAACCCTAGTTGAGGCTAAACTAAATTTAAATATTAATTAAAAATAATAAATTTTTTTAAATATAGTATTACTAATATCACACACTCTATACATATATATTTGGAGGGATAAAAATATATTTTTTAACAAAAATATACTCCATCCGTCCCTTTTTAAGTGTTCCCCTTGAAATTGGGGACTTTTTAAGAGTTAAAAATTTGATATATAAACTATTTATATTGCCCTTATTAAAAGTATAATTAAATTCATTTATGGTGATGGAATATCTCACGAATGGTAAATCTGTCACATTATTATGTTTATTTTCTTTTATATTATCTTTTTTATTTTAATATTATTTAAATGGTAAAATAGTAAGTTTGTTATTTTTTAATTATCAAATTGAGAAAGTTGACAGTTATTTTGGAACAGCCCAATAAGGAATAGTGGACACTTAAAAAGAAACGGATGGAGTATTATTATACATGTAAGTGACTATGCAATACATGTAACGGAGTGTGCAAGTGAGTGACAAAGTAACGTGAATATCTTTTTTAAATATATAATTATTATTTTAAAGAATTTCAATTTCTCATGAAAAATCTTAAAAAAACTTTAACCAATTGAGTGACGTATTACTACGTGGGCGCCAATGATAATATTATTATATATTATATAAAATGACAACTAGTTTTCAAAATTACATTAAAAATGAACGGTTCATCTAATCCGCAGATTTTTGGATTGCAAATTTGGTGTTAAAAAAACTTTTTCCAAATATTTTATACTAGTATATATTTTTGCCAAATCGGTCAGATTACCAAACTAACCCCATCTAACATAAAACTTTGCAAGAGTGTAATAATTAGTACGAGTGTACTTGTTGTACCTGTACCAACCGACCGATTTTTGAACCGAACCAAATAAGTTTATACCGAAAGTTCGGTATACCGACTTTTCGGTACGGTACAACCGAACCAAACTTTAAAAGTTGGTTCGGTTTTGGTATGCATTTCGTATGTTTGATATAATACCGAACCGAACCAAACATTAAAATTATAAAATATATATAAATTTACATATAGTTATAGCTTACAAATAAATTGTTTTATAGTTAAGTTTAATTTTTCTCACGACTTATTTTCATATTTACGAAGTCAAATAAAATAATTTCGTGTTTATTCAATTTTTTTTTCCTCATGTTTTAAAACAATTCTTATTTTATTAGTTTTTACTCAAGTTCACGGTAAATGTAACAAATATAAGAATAGCTTGGGTACACATTTTATTTTTTATAAACTTTTTTCGCTATTTTATTGTTAGTAAGAATTGTATTTTAATAATAGTAATGTTTCGGTATAAAACGAAAAACCGAACCGTATGATATAATTTTTTTCAAAGCAAACAGGTTCGGTTTGGTTAAAAAAAAAAAAAAAAAGTCCTTACCTCATCGAAACTATCTAATAAAAAATGTAATTTTTGAATAACTGATTTGAATATTTTCGAAACACCAGTGTAAAAACTGTAATTAACCCCCGTTCTCTCTCTCTTCCTCTCTCTAAAGCTGTATCTCTGATTCTCTATCAATCATATAAGTGTATCGCTTGATTCCATATCCGTGAATTTATCTACTACTAATCGATTGAGGTTTGTTTATCTCTCTAATTCAATTTTAATTTTAGCTACTCTAATTTGAGTGGTTTTGAATAATCGAAATTAGGGTTACAACCCTGATCTTAGTTAGCTTTCAATTGATTGCTGGTTTATCTCATATTTAATTAATTGTCTTTAGTTATTTATTTCATTAGTCAGATTATGTTATTTTGTACCCAATGTCTTATATTTACAGCTTAAAAGCATAAAAGCAGCTAGCTATAAATATATATCATACATGATTATATATTACATCTTTTTAGCTTTAAAGTTACAACCAAACAGAATAAACCCTCTTGAGTATGTGGGTTCTTTAGGTAAGTAAATGGGTTAAGACTTGATTAATTCAAAAGATGTTTTTGTTGTCAAAGATGATTTTTTTAGTCAAAGAAATTTAAAATATGTTTTCTTTTTGCCCTAAAATTAATTCAAAAGGTGTTTTTTTTCTCACTAAATTAATCTAAAAGATGTTTTGTTTTGTTACTAGAATAATTTAAACGATGTTCCTAGTTGCACTAAACTAATTTGAAAGATGTTTTCTTTTTGCCCTAAAATTAATTTGAAAGGTGTTTTTGTTCTCACTAAATTAATCTAAAAGATGTTTTTTTGTCACTAGAATAATTTAAACGATATTCTTTTTTGTCACTTAACTAATATGAAAGATGTTATTTTTGTTACTAAATTGATTTATGAGATTTTCTTTTGTCGAGGACACTCTTGTCTAGTTGTAGGGGTGGTCTTCCTAGTTTTGTGCTTAGTCTGAAAAAAACTAGCTTTTTATGCTTAAAAGGTGTAGCCAAGCAAATGTGTTTTAAGCTATAGGAAAAATCAGTTTAGTCCCGTGACTCCCGTCTATTAGTTCTCCTTTTGTTTTCTGTGAGGAAAGTAGAAAGGGCTGAGGACTTAAATACTTTGTAACTTAAGGTTGCAATAAGAATTGGACGATGTTTAGGCTGGTTTGCTTATAGTACATTTTAGTGCTGATTAATTGGATAGTTCTTTGCAGCTTTTGAGCTTGACTTTATTGTTTCGTTTTCGCTTTTTATTTCGACTGCTTTTGTTGGACAGCTGAAAACTTAAGACTTTTCTGTTTGTTTTCTCGTTTTGCCCTGAAAAAGTTAAAAACTGGTCTTCATCTGTATCAGTTTTTTTTTTATTGCATTTAGAGTGATTTGTTTTTTAGGAAGTTTAAAAACATTGCGTCATGATACGCCTTTGATGTTTCTTTAGAATTGATTTACGGATTTTCCGAATAAAATTTTAAACTTGACTCTATTTTGTTGTTAGGAGTTGTTCAAGATTTTGATAGGCTAAACCAGCATGTCCCTTAGTATCCCTTGGTATGTTTGACTTGTATGGTGACATGAATACAACTGTTGTATGTACAAAATTTTTGTTTGTTTGTTCTCTCTACTTCTTCAGTAAGTTATCAAAGTGAATACATTACAATACCATTTCAGTGACCATTTTTTTCTGAGAGTGTTGCATTAAGTTGTTAAATCCAACAACGCAGCGTAATGCAAATCCAAATTATTGCAAGTTCAAGCGATAAACTTAGTAGCTTTAGATATTCGAGTATTCTTTTGCCATTTTAATGCTCCAGTAGTTGGAAATTGTTATTCATGATCATAGATGGAAGCTCCATACACAAAATTTCTTTGTGTGCTTATAAAAAAAAACTTATTTGTTAGGTAACTATAAACTATCTGTGAGCTGAATCAAACATTTTAAAATTCAGGAAGTATCCGCAATGGAATCGAATGTATTGTCTCCATCACCAGATAATACTGAAACAAAAGCAGCTTTTAAGAAGCCTTCGAATGATGCTGGAAATAGACATTATAGGCGCCGATCTCCAGTTGGTGGATCATCCTCATCAGAGGGTTCAGAAGATAATAGAAGAGATAGGGGAAGTATGCGAAGAAAGGATGGCGAGATAGAACTAGATAAGGATTCTGGTCGGACTCACCAGAGCCGAAGTGGTGATACTTATAGGGACCCTGATCGAAAATCATCCAAGAGCTCTTATAGCAACCATAGGAGAGACACCTATGATAAGCATGGTAAAATTAATGATGCAGAAGGGAGGCATCATTCTAGGCCATTTTCTCGTTCTGGTCATGGAAGAGAAGACAATGACCATCATAAATCTAGACAGTACTCTTACCGTGATGATAAGTATTCTCGTGATAAAACTAAGGATATAGATGAAAGAAGGGAATATCGAAGGGGGGATAATAAATATTCCCATTCCCCTGTTCATGGCTCATCCTTGTTAAGGGACAAAGATGTACGTAGGTCGAGTGATCGTAAAGATTTGTATGGTCAAAAGTATGATAAGGAGGATAAGAGGAAACTCATTGATCAGGAAACTAGCAAGCAAATGGATCGGTCTGATAGACAGCCGAGAGAACAGTCTAAAGAGAGAAGGGAAAATGAAAATTCCCCAGCTAAAAAGCAAAAGCCTGTCAGTTTAGGTAATAATAATGAAAAAAACAAAAATCCTCCTTATGTTTTCATTTTTTTAATTGTTTGATCTGAAAAGATATTATTATAGGGAATGAAGAGAGGCCATCAAGTGGTTGTACTGCTGCTGATATAGATGCAGCCAAAAAAACTGCGCTGAAGGCTGCTGAATCAGGTAATAAAATGACAAAAACATTACAGCTATTTGTTATTCGTATTCAAGAGTTTTACAAATTTTACTTTGTGAGCCAAATTGAACCACAACTAGCTTGATTTGGTCAAAGATTAGATTTTTAAGTATGCTTGGTTTCATTTTCTGAATTTCACGTAAAAAACGAAGAAAAAGAAGTTAAAATGAAAATGATTGAGACTAGTTATGTGACCTTTGCCATGATTGCCGCATGGACACTTCTATTCTTAGGCACTACAGCACACTGTATATGTAGTGATGCACTTTGATTTTGGTATTGTATATATATAAACATAAAAGGGAAGGACCATTCCCCTGGAATACAACAAACCAAGGCCAACATCCATCAACAGGCATTAAGCTGAATGCTGTTATTGGATCTATTGTTAGGCACTACAGCACTCTGTATATGTAGTGATGCACTTTGATTTTGGTATTGTATATATATAAACATAAAAGGGAAGGACCATTCCCCTGGAATACAACAAACCAAGGCCAACATCCATCAACAGGCATTAAGCTGAATGTTGTTATTGGATCCATTGTTAGGCACTACAGCACTCTGTATATGTAGTGATGCACTAAAAGTTTCTGGACCTTACATGTTTGATTTCAATGCTGAATCATACTTTAATTAATTATCTAGACATTGCATGTTTAATTTCGTGTTGAATCATACTTATATTTTCTTTCTTATATTAGAATCTGAAAAGTATGAAAGAAAGTGTGAAACTATCGACTCACTGTGTAGTCCCTAACTAGTCTCCTCCTAGGTCTCCAGATCTTGAGTTTCGCATCACCCCGTCATCCCCACCTAGTGACTGTTAGAACATTTATCTTCATTTGTAGGACGCTAGCAACATCAACCACATAGCTCATAAAAGACCTTTATCTGAATGAACTATTATATGTGGTGGCACCCATTACTTTTCACCTTTTTTTACATGCTAATTAAATAACAATGCATACCCTGGGGTTGCATTTCTTGAGCTTGACAGACTGCCATTCCACTTGGTCTTTCATTAATCTGATAAAGCAGAGCTCAGGGTGAACTTCTTTCAGCTGTTTGCCAACTATTTTCTGGTAGAATAATTTTATTTTATTTTCTAAAACATTTTTTTGTCCATTATCAAATGATGTACATGCTTGTAGCAGAATATTTTTTCTTATTCTTGTTACTGGTATTGAGTACCATCTGTATAAATGACAAAAACACATTGCTCTGTTCAGATAAAATAGAGGGACGGGTGAGAGGAAGAGAGAGAGAAGATTAAGAGTCTGAAATCTTGTTATGTACTGGTAGTAAAATTTTCCAAAATGTGGGTCATTACAATTTTATGTATTGTTGACTTATTGCTTACTCATCTTGGTTATGATTTTGTTCCTGAATTACAACAAAAGTCAACAAGAACCTGATGGGTACTGGTTATATGTCTGCTGATCAAAAGAAAAAGCTGCTGTGGGGCAATAAAAAGAGCACTCCTGCTGAAGAGGTATCTAAATAAATACTATTTAATTGTGGTGTCTCATTTTAATACATGAATGAATATTTTGCATAGTCACAGCAGATGCAATGATTTCTTCCTAGATGTGTGAGTTCGAAAGAGATGATTGTTTGTTTCTTGAATACGTAAAATAAAATCGTATTACTCGAGTAGCAAAGTAGTTGCTATACTATATTAAACCAAAAAAAATCTTCACAATGCTGCTCATCTTTAGTGATTATGATGCCTAATTTTATATGATATTAGCCATCTGTAACTTATAGCACTAATTCAAACGCTATGTTATATCCTTGAAATACTCGGCAGTCTACCCATCGCTGGGATACAGCTACCTTTTCTGATCGCGAACAGCAAGAGAAGTTCAATAAACTCATGGTAATTTTCCATCTCTCTAATTTATTGTCTGTACCCAAACTTGACATTGTAAATCTTAATGCCTTAATGGCTGTCACTGGTTACTATTTCTTTGAATAAAATTGGTGCAGGCCGGACATCCCTTGGGCTAGCTACCAAAAAAGTTCGAAAATTATTTGTAGACCCAAGTTTTAGATATTTGTCCAGAAGTCCTCTTCTCAGTTTTCTAAATTAATTTGTATGATCAACCTAAATAACATGAAGAAACATTTCCAGAAGTTCTTTTTCTTTCAACCCTGATACTAGTGAATACGGAAACATAAGTTTCTTTTTCTAAATTCAGTTTACTATATATTCCCATTACTAACACTGTTTTAGAGTCTGAGGTTCCGTTGGTACATATGGACAATTGTAGGGTGTGAAAGTCGAAGCAAAAGTGGATCAAAAACCCAACAATCAAGAGAAGCAAAACGAAATGCTGCTAGACTTGGAGAAGCAATATGTCGCTGGGCTTCGTCGGAGAGATGGTCGCACTGTTGGGCTTGGTCTGTGATTATCACCACTTCTTTAGGATGTCTTTCTAGTTGTAAATTGACATATAACTTAATTTACTCTCACAAAACCGTGTCCTTTCAGGTCATTGAGTTTTTGTTTCCGAGAGATAAACATGCTATGCTGTTTTCATCTTATTTGTTAGAATTTGGTGAAATTTTCCAGTTGGGGTGTACGTTTGATGTTATTTTCCGATGTTCTGTTTCATTTGCTATTTGTCTCTCGTTCTGAGAGAATGTTCCAATTCAGGCTTTATATTCCCAAATAAATCTACTAGACCGGGCTAGTAAATAGTGACAAGATGTAAAGTGACTTTTTTCACAGGGGAGAAATGTCTTAAAATGACTCCTAATACAGGGAAGACAAATACTACTACCAGTAGTACCATTTTCGTTAAAATGATTGTTGGAATACCTAGTATACAACAGAGTTTGTTTTTCTTGTTTACCACTTTTTTACCTTAGAATCTATCCTATAACATCCATTCAACATAACATATCACTAGAGAATAACTTGGTTATGCTAAATCTTGGTGTCTTGGTTTCATGCAAGAGATACTCATCAGTCAGCAATGTCATGTGATGTTCCTAGCTTCTCATCCGACTTCGACTGGTTATCAACTTTGAGTTTTGAGTTTAGTTATTGCCAAGAGAACAGTTGGTACATTTGTTATTACGAATAGAACTGTGAATCACGAACAGATCTTAGTACAAAAGATCGTCTTATCTATGTTTTCTTCCTCACTCTCGATTGGTGATATTATCATCTTAAGAGTTGATTTCAAGAAAGTTCTGGTCACCATTAAATAAGCTTCAAGTAGAAGGAAAACTTCCCCCAGAAGTTAAAAATACAGTATAGCTAATACAGAAATTTGTTTACATAAATGGGATACGGTTGGGAAAGTTGGTTACCAGTATTAAGTTTCACCTATTAAGTATGCATCCACCTGCCACCTCATTAAGTAGCCGTTCATTTCTGGTTGAACCAAGTTTTGGATTAATTAGGTTGGAAAATATGGTTTTCCAACCGAAAATGGTCCCTATAAATTTAAATAGAATTCCATTCATTCCCTGTGCTTTCCACTGCAAAGCTAATGATGCCAAGCCTTAAAAATTAAGAAAATTACGTTTTTTTTCTTCTTATTGGCCTCTATTATGGGTTGAAAAAAGTTGACCCTTTGTTGGTTTTTTCAATGAATTTTTAGCCCTTTATAATCACTTATGTTGGTGATCTCTAGCTAATTCAGGAGCTGCCTAGGATTTTAGTACCTCATTTAATACTCGTTAAAATTTATCCACTTTTTGTTTTTTGCCTAAAAATCATTTTAAAAAAACATGTACCGCTCACCTGACGGCCCGTAAATAGCTAATATGGGTGGGGTCAGGGCCATCCTGTCTGCTATGATAAGACTATCGATTTGGAAGTTCCTAATATAAGAACCGGAGATAACAAAGTCCATGACTTTTATAAATGCAGGGACAAGTCCTTCATATAAAAATGTGATCGTATGTAATTTAAAGTGAACTAAAAGGATCAAAAATAATTTTGGTTCAAACTATGATGGTATTAATGTAATTCACCCCAAGTTTGGTGACCAAGTCAGTGAGAAGAAATGCAACCGGTTTAAAGAATCCCCACCATGTGTGTTAACCGTTAATATGTGAACATCTGTAGCACTTGCAAATTCAACCCATCAAAGCCTGTGTCGGTTATGGTGTTTTCTTTTGCTACAACACTTTAAATAGTATATAACTAAAATATATTGTATGTTTTTAACACAATATTTCCTAAACTTGAACTTATCTTTCTCAGTTGTTGTTTTAAATGTAGTTGTACATATTCTAAACTGAATATATCTGTTTTCTTGGCCTAATAAGCCAAACACTTTTAACTAGAGTCCCAAGTGAAGTCTTTTCTTGTTTGGTTAAAAACTAGGCTTTAATTTCTTAAAATCTCCGAGCAAACATACAGCATCCATTTTTTTCCTCATCAGTCTGGTCCTGTCTTTATGGTATAAGACATTCACCGAGTCTTCTTCTCATCTTATTGTATTTTTCATGTGTAGTATATAGCTGAACTTTCCATAGCCTTCTAACAAAGTCTTAAATCTTTTTTACAGCCTACTGAAAATTTCATAAATTCCAGTGATGATCATAATATATTGTCTTCTCTTCATATTCGTACCCAAATTCCTATCTCTAAGTAATGTTGCTGTGAGGTTGTTATCCTACTATTTCATATCAGGGAAAGCTATGACTTATTCTACTCAATTTTTGGTGCCACTGAAGAAGCAAAAGGCTTGTTTGGAAGCTGAGAAAATGAATGATAAAAATGGATTTTCATTGTTGGATTTGACTGATTTAGCATTGGAATTAATTCTTGAGAGGCTTGACCCAAAAGCACTAAGTAACATGACTTGTGTTTGTAGCTACTTAAGAGAGAAATGTGTGAGTGATCATCTATGGGGAAGACACATGAGACAGAAATGGGGGAGACTAATTGGTGATGCTGCTAAAATGGAATGGCAGTGCCATATCGCCTCTACGGAAAAATCCACCGTTATGATAAACAAAGAACAGAAAGTAATGTTTGGGTACGTTCCAAAATTTTGGCCTTTATTTAAAGATAAGTTAAAAAGCGAGAGTAAGTTTAGTCCTCTATCAGATGACTCAATCATGGCCTGGTATCTTGCTCTTGAAACTGGCAAGTTCTGGTTCCCAGCTCAAGTGTATAACCGCGAGGTACTTGAATTACTTTTTAACATTTGCAATACTGCTTTAAATTTTGGGGATTTTGAGGCTAATATTGTGTATTTTTTCATAAGGTGCGAAATGGTAACATCGGATTTTCACTATCTTGTTATGATGCTGATCTTGGGTATGATTCTGGTACCGATTCCTTCAAGGCAAGGTAGGTTGTGATTGATTTAGTTATAGATTAATGTTTGTTATTGTTTCTATTCTCATAATTTTTTTGATTTAGAATAATTTAACATTTTCCGATATTTTTGGAAAGAGAAATTATTGGGTTGGGGGAAATTAAGTTAACACTGCAAGGAAGCATTGTGGCAGATTAGTTTGTAGGACTGATTTAATATAACTTGCAAGAATTCGGGCACAGATATGTAAAAGTTATATGTTCTGAATCCTATTCTTATGGAAATGGACGATAATAAACAGATGTGTTTTTAAAGAAAATAATAATAGTTGGTGTCAATTCAGCACAAATGTTATGATATATTAATGGAAATATTTATTATTTCTTTGGGATTGACAATGTAGGTATTCGCCACAAGGAAGAAGCACTATTGAGTATAACGTAGAGTGGGATAGAGTAAGGCCACCAGCTGTTGATACGTCATCCCGTTCTCTTCATACCAGTGGCTTTTTAGATGATCTTTCACCAGGAGATCACATTGAGATTCAATGGAGAAGGAATACAGACTTTCCTTATGGTGTCTTTTTAGTCCATCCTCGTTTATTATGCATTTTACTCAAAGACTAAGATGATTATTTAAACATATACGCTGCTATACAATGCAGGGTGGTGGTACGGGGTTGTCTCTCACATGGATTCTTGTGATGGGATCAAAACACATTGTCAATGTTGCAATAATGGTGAGATGTCAATTTGATCTTTAACGTACTGGGTTTTCTTGCTGTTATGTGGTATATTTGTTCACAACAAGTAATCTTCTTTCGTTATTTCAGCTTTATATTTAACTCAGCCTCAAGTAGAGCAGCTTAATTTCTGAAAGTTGCAGCCAAACAAGCGAAATGTTACACTTTCGCGCTTAACATATCTTTGATAATAAAAAGAAGAAAAGACAAATGTTTAGGCATCCATATAATGATATAATACCGTTTATGCAAATCTTTTGGACGCAGATACTGTGATACTGGAGTTCAAGCAGTACACCCCAGAGTCGCGATGGAGAAAAACAAAAATAAAAAGAAAGGAACATAGAGAAACCGGCAACAAAGCTGACGGCTTTTATGGAGGAATTAGAAAAGTATATCGTGATGACGAAATTTCGCTATGGAAGGGTTTGTGGCCTACCCAGGTCTTGGAATAACACAAGGAGCGGAAGTTCAAATCTGAAGAGAAAAATTCTATTTTTGGAAATCATGTCCCCTTTGACCTGGCTTAAGTCGGGCATGAGTTTCACACTGTGTTTCCTTATCACTTAATTTGCCTGTGAAATTAGAAATTAAGCACGTATACTAGTTCAATTCATGTATCAATATAGATTTTGGAAAGGGGCATATATAATATATATATATTTTGTAATCATGAAAAGGTATATATATAAAACTTGAATAAACTTCTTTTATTTTGAAGGCGATTGAAACCACTTAGGATTACAGTTCTTATGTGTTTGTTATGCAGAGAGAAGGCACTATATAATGTTATTTCTGAATGTGGTGAAGGTTATCCTTTCAATTTCTGTGTTAATATGTTAAATTTTGTGTTAACTCATTTGTGACATCAAAATATTCATAGTATATAAATACTTTGTCAAAACAAGTACAGAAGTCGAATCATTGTTTTTTCTGAATGCTGCAACCTGCAACTCATTAATTTGACCATACAAATCTGTTAACTTAAGTGCGATTCCAGTAGACAAAGAAAACAAGAAGATATTATTCACATTCTAATTAATAAAAATTTACGATACATGCGAAGCAAAAAGTACAATGAAAACCTCCAAGTATTTAACCTCCCAAGTCCCAACATATACTCCACATTTTGAACATAAACCGAGTTGCATCTTTCAAACAAACTTTTGATCTGGCTCAAAATAAATCTACAAAAAATGATGTGGCGGTCATGATAACTATCAGCAACTCTCTTCATCTCTTGTATAGACAGGTATTTGCCATACCTTAGTATTTTTCTTTGGATCGTCAGTTAAACTCAGATCATTTTCATCTTCCTTCCACGTACGTATAAATGTTTTTGCTCCCATCATGATAAGCCTCTCTACCATAAACAGTTGATAATTATTCTCAATCACTGGATCCAAAATACTGCTGTAATTCCATGAATATGCCAACTTATACCTGCAAATATTTTGTCATATTAGAGGATGGCCCATCTAATAAATCACTTCAAAACATTGGTTTCCTAAACAAAATTCTACATTATTATAACTACAACTGTTTTCTGATGGAGCATAGAGTGGTATAGTACTAATTTGCAGTGCATGACATATTTTCCTATATTAAAGGCTGCATTCATTTTTACCTGGCTGATAAAGGCGAGAAGAAACCAGGGATCCACTCGTTTGAAGCAATGAAAAGTGTTCGTCCTGGTGGGACCCATTTTGATATTCTGCAAAGTATAAACTCGGGCCGTGTATCTCTGTCTAGATGGGGTTGTAACGTTCTTAGAACCCCAAATCTATCCTTTCTAAGTTTTACTTTATCCCCACGACGAACATGAATAGCATCGTAATCGCCAAGGAGTGCCTTAATCTGTGGGTCTGACATTATTAGTTCATGAATCAGATGTTGATAAAAAAAAAATAGTGAGACAGCATCTTATTAAATTGTTTGTTTCATTATCAGATCATGGATTTAAGGGGAAAAAAAAAATCTTTGTACTAAGAATAAAAGCCGAAAGAGGGACTCAAACTACTGCATTGGAGTATATATAAAATTATAAAGCAATGTTTGTGAATCAGGTATAGAGCTTCTTCATAAGAAAATAGTCTGCCTTCGAAAAGTAGAAGAGAATATGGGGTAGAAAGACCTTTTAGATCAAGATTTGCAAGTTAAGAGGCTATTTCAAATCAAAAATAGTAAAAGACTGATCACACATTAATACGATCAACCCGTAATCAAAAACCATAATCAAGTTGTGTAAGTTTCTACTGGAATCAAAATTGGAAAGGTGGAAATAAATTATAAAGTGAAGGAAAACTTAAAGAGAAAAACAAGCAACGTCCAATGGAGGCCTTTTACTAATTTTTAATCAAAAATAAAATAAAAACAATTAAGGAAATGAAAGAACAAGAGAAAGAAGGCAAACCTTTTCTGCTGTCTGCCTTAGTTTTTTGGCAGCCATAGAAGGTAGAAACGAATATGGCAACGTAATAGCAGTTCGGTTGTTTCTATCCTTGCACTCCATAAACCTGTATATTATTATCATCAATGCTTTTGTTAGATTTCTAAGCAGTAGAAATTAAGATGATGTATACGGGAAAAAAAAATCGTTCTTATATCAATATCAGAGATTACCATGAAAGAGGGCTCGCAGTCCTATTAAGAAGCAACTTATTTGCATATTGCTTTTTTTCTTTTAGATCCAATCGACTAATTCCTTGAACATGAGCAATCCCTCTATTCCCCAGTTTCATACTTGTTGACAAAACCTCATGATATCTCTCTGAATTATCCAAAATTACCGGGATAGTGTTGGATATTAGCTCCATATCATACAATGACTCCATAGCACATAAACTGGCTTCCCACCTAATATAGAATATGAATAAATATCAGGATAAAAACTGCCAGGTAATTTTTTCTGCAATTACTAGTCAGTTTTACCAAAGGAGAGAAATACACTATTAACTCAAAATGAAGGGTATTACAATTTATTCTGTTTGGATGGACCGATTTAGCTCAGTTTATGCTTTTTTGCTCAAAGGTTGGATTTGGTTGTTCAACTTAAAATTGAGTTTTACTGGGTCTTTTACTAGAAAAAGGCTAGAGCTTTAAGCGATGAAACCAGCTTATGATAAAAAAAAAAGATCCAGCGTATTAGCTTCAAAGCTGCAACGAAACAAGCCCTTATTCAGCAATTGGTTAAGCTTATAAGTTTTAACAATTAACCACGTGCTGAAAGACGAGAAGACAAAATTTATGTTCTCTAAATTGAGTTCGACGGACTCTTCTGAATGATGGCCATCCATATTAGTGAGTTAAATAAAGGTCATTAATCGCTGAAAGACGAGAAGACAAAATTTATGTTCTCCAAATTGAGTTCGACGGACTCTTCTGAATGATGGCCATCCATATTAGTGAGTTAAATAAAGGTCATAGACTAATAGAAAAACCAAGTACGGTTTGAAATTCTTTTTCTGTACAATTCCAAAGTAACGAAGATTCAAATTGAATTAATAAGAGTGGACTATTGGTCAACATTCACCGAATGAAAACTAACACCCCCCCCCCCTCCTCTCCACCCCCACCACACCACCCCCACCCCCACCACATAAAAAACCATATATGAGTATAAATAGACTTACTTTTCCTCTGAATTTTCCTTGTCTGGCTGATGAAGTATCCCTTTTTTGTTATGTACTGGACTGATACACATCCTGTAGGGCATCACAAACGTTCTACAACCATGACATCAGCAAAAGACGTTCAATGCATTTGGAGCGAAGGAGGTATACACTTGGTAAGAATGCAAAATCAGAAAGTTTTTGTAGCAACTCAGAGCATATCATAGCAGACAAGTCAATCTATTATTAGAATATTACTGTTTAAGCAAAAACATTGTAATCACATATCCAAGTTAGCCTCAAAATATGCCCCCTACCTCAAAAACTAACAAACTCCACAACTTGCTTTACTGTAGTAACTCTAATTAGGCCAGATCCTAACATGGATCGATAACTCGGACCCTAAATCTTGAATAACTTTCATTGATAAATAATGTTAGGTTAGCATTTTATAAGTACCATTTGTTGCAAAACTCAAAATGTGCTTCTCACGAGGTTTGATAATTAAAAAAAATAGAGAAATTTACCCTAGAATGATTTCAATCCAATAATGGAAACGAAACCACGTACTTACTGACCTTTATTTTTACCACTCCCAGTTCGAACGAAATTATATTTTTTCATCTGCTTTACAATTCTACACAACTATTCTCACCAACTCCAAACACAAACTATAACAGATACCTATAAGAACTACTTTAGTTACACAAAACAGCTGAATTTCCATTAAGTCAAATGAATTCAATTCATAAACACATGCACACACACAAAACATAGTAACATACATACTCCATACGTTCCCCTTTGTTGACGAGGCACTACAGAAAACTGTGCCATTTCACAATGACCAATTTCAAAAGTTATTTGCATAATTTTATACCCGTCTCTAAATATGTCTCTAATAATTGATTACTATGAAACTACATGCAACTTTGACTTGCAAAAATTAGTCAAATAGTTTAGCATTTAAACTATACAACTGAATTTTGAAATTTTTGATTTCGTCAATTTAGATACGAGATCTCCGCAAGAAAATTTGCACGTGTATTTTCGTAGTGATCAATTATTCAGCGACGGAGTGACTATATAACTACTATTGGAGAACCCCAAATTGGCACGGTTATTTCATAGTGAATTCTATCTTCTCTATAAGTAAATTTTAAAATAATTTTTTTAAAAAAGACCAGTCTTGCGAGTTTGCAACCCTGTAACATAACGCTTTGCTTTGTGCAACCCCATAATACTAATCCCTCTCCGTCCCTGTGGACCAACAAAGTGGGACGGAGTGAGTATAATAACTACTATCCGAGAATCCCAAAATTGGCACGGTTATTGCGTAGTGCACCAACGAAGTGGAGGCCATGTAGGACAAGACTCGCAACCCCACAATTTATGAAAATGCTATCTTTTCTAGGAACAAATTTTGAATAATTTCAAAACAAACGGTCTTGCAACCCTCTAAAATAAGGCTTTGCTTTGTGCAGCACCATAATATTAATCCCGCCCCGCCCGGAGAGAAACTAACAGTAAGCTAAAAGGGACTCCAACACCCCTCAAATCGAGAAAAAAACTGATCTTTTATCATGCATCTTGATTTTTTATTTTATTATTATTATAGATTTTAGCCTTTCAGCACCACCATAATTACGAGAGAGAAAAACGGTTCTAGTTCCGCCCATGCGTCTCTAAGCACCAACAAAGTGGAATGGTAGGTATGATTGTTATACAAGATATAAAGATAGATATAAGATACTACCTTTTGAGAAAAATGGCTTCTTCGAGAGCACACCTAAGGCTAGACTCTTGGTGACCCAAACCTTGGCACGTGCGACAATGCTTACCCGGACAATCTATCCCTTTTCCCCAATACAAATACTTCTCCTCACTTTTATTATTATTATTTATGTACCCTCCTCTTCTTTCTGGGTTTTTGTCCCGAATTACCGAAATGCCATTGATGTTGTTATTTTTGTTGTTTATATTTGTGGAGTTGAATGAGGAGGTTATGTATAGAAATGCGAGTGCTGATATTAATAAGGTTGCTATTAGGGCTTTTATGGATCTGGGTTTTTGTTTATTTATGTTGCTGGGTTTTATGATCGCCATTGCAGAGAGATTCTGAGAGAGATTTAGAAAGAGAGAGAGAGAGAGATTATAAGACGAGTTATTAATACAGTGTGTTTTTTAGTGAAATTGTTATTTAGACCTGGTTATTCTAAATTGTTTCAATTTATGTTTAGATTTGGGGAGACATAAAACATTTTAGTATGTACATAGTTGATGTAAACAGCTGAGCCGAGCCCGGCTAGTTTGGCTCGTTTACTGGACATAAAACTCGTTTATTTACAAACAATTTTTAGTCAAGCATGTTTACGAAACAAGTCTAAACACATTTCCAGGCTTGTTTAATATTGTTTCGCACGAAAAATTTATTTTTTAATATATATTTTGATAATCGATAATAAAATTGAGTATTTTAAGTTTGTATAAAAAAGGGTGTAATTTTAGAAAATTCAATTTTATTATATATAGGAAAGAGTGTTTATCGACCGTGTGCATTACGTTTTATAATTACTTACATATACAGGCATAAGCCCATGTCCGAACACGAGGCCTGTCATTTTGTGTTAGATCCAGTGTAAATAAACGAACATGATTCGAAACTTAAACTATTCAAACACGAGTTGAACCACCCTCAAGGCGTTTTATTGGTAAACAACCTTGCATTAATCTCTGTCTCTAATGTTCCAGAAGTGTCAAGTTTACAGGAGTCTCTGGTGGTCGAATCGAATTTTTCAAAAACATTTGAATAAACAGAAAGGTTAAAAAAATGCCGAATAAAAATTTGGTATCCAATATATACTAAATAATATGATAATGATAATGAAATGAACCTACACTGGAGTTCACCATGCGGCCACAGTTTTGTCAGAGGTTTCAATGGGAGGCGCTGGAAGCATGCGATGCTATTGTAATTGAATAACAAAGTAAGCAAAAGAGAGGAACCAAAGAAACATGTTTTTTTTCTATTAATCCTTTCATTTGAACATTCACACGAAACTTAAATCAATTACATAAAAGTTGAACGCACGACCATCTCATAGCTTGTTAAGTATGTATTAAGTGGCCTACAACTTGGAGTGAGCAGTGGTTATTCTCAAGGCTATTGCTGTCTTTGAACCTGAGACTCGCCCTAAATGTTTGCAAATAAAATCTCCAGCTAACATAACCTTTTTAAGGTCGACACCTGTCGTAATTCCTAGTCCATTAAGCATATATATAACATCCTCGGTCGCAACATTTCCTGAAGCACCCTTAGCATATGGACAACCACCAAGGCCTGATACTGATGAATCTATCGTGCTAATCCCCATCTACGATTAGAAAATTAGAATTAAATGCTTAGCTATGTAAAAACTAAGAACTGGAAAATAACAGGATATAATGAAATAGATAGACGTGTGTAATGATTTCTATATAATGATGCGGCCGTGAGAAACTCTGTAATTATTTCTAGTACTTTTATGGATGTTCCACTTCACTTGATCCAAATTAATGTGATTTAGAATTATGAAAATTCCCCTTGACATCTGTAAATAAAAGAATGTATGTGTAGCATTACTAGACCAAGAAATGAAAAGTGAATTCACAGCCTGATGATAGATTTTGATACAGATTTGCACCGAGCAAATTTTTAAGGTTTTTTAAAAAGGGAATGCTTCTGTTTAAAGACCTACTTTTCATGCAAAAATAAGCAGCTCTTTGATAGATTTTGATACAGATTTGCACCGAGCAATTTCTATGGTTTATTAAAAAGGGAATGCTTCTGTTTAAAGACCTACTTTTCATGCAAAAATAAGCAGCTTTTTGACAGCGTATGCAAAGAGAAAAGTACAATAAAAGGAAACTTCTTTAAAATAAAGTTTACCTGGAGTGAGGCGAGAATATTTGAAAGAGCTTGCCCATAAGTGTCATGGAAATGAACAGCGAGATTCTCTACAGGTACGGCATCTATAACCGATTCAAGCATAGAGATCACAGTTCCTGCAGAGAATAAATTATGAAATATACATATAAACATAATGGTGACAAGAGAAGAGACTGGAGAGGAAAGATCTTGAAGTATGTTACACATGAGATTAGATGGAATAGTACTCCGTATTATTCTGTAAACTTCCCAAGTAAAAGTGTAAAACTAATAGACGTGGTTAACTGTACCTGGAGTACCAACCCCAATAGTATCACCAAGAGAGATTTCATAGCAACCCATGTTAAAAAGTTCTTTAGCCACATATGCAACCTTTGATGGGGTTACAGCTCCTTCAACCGGGCAGCCAACAACACATGATATGTATCTACATTAAGTATAAGAGACCAAAATTACTATAAAAAGATTACATTCAAAATTCAAGAATCTGATTATATTTTCAAAAAATTGCGACGTGACAAAAAGTGACAAGACAAACCCACGAACAGGTATTGAGAGCTTTCTAGCTGCAAGTACAACATCCAGATATCGAGTAAGGCTATCTTTGATGCTACAATTTATGTTAGATTTTGAAAATGACTCAGACGCTGCAGCAAATATGGCCACTTCCTTGGCTCCGGCTGCAGCAGCTGCCTCAAAACCCTGAAAAATGACAAGGGACAAACAAGAATGAACAATAATACATGTATAATTTCTTTTGTATAGTTATCCAGAAAATGACTTACTTTAAGATTAGGTGTTAAAACTGGGAACTTGGACCCTTCAAGACTCTGAATTCCATCCATGACATCCTTCGCATCTGCTAACTAGGAAAATCTAACATGCTAGTTACTTAAACCGATAAAAATAGCTATAATAGAAACGATAGAATGATACTAGGATAAGAAGTATACCTGTGGTACCCATTTTGGTGAAACAAAACTAGTAGCCTCAACAACAGGCAAACCAGAAGAAACCAGCATTTTAATCAACTCAACCTTGATATTTGTTGGCACAATTTCCTTCTCATTTTGCAGTCCATCTCTTGGACCAACTTCGACAATCTTTACATGTCTTGGTAAACTTCTTAAAATCTGCAAGTCGTATACAGTACATGCGATTATAGTAAAAAAACACGTTTTAATAGAAATCCTGCATTTTAAAATTACAGATGATAGTATGAACATAAAACAGATCGATCCACCAGCCCAAGAAAAAGCTTTCTAAGTATCAAACAAAAAGGTCGCTGGAGAATGGTCCTTCGAAGGAAAAGAGAAAATAAAGAAAACTTCACGGGACGTAACATTTAGGCTATTACCTTAGTAGTTTTATTATCAGTACTCTGAGAGCTATAATGACAATTTGAAATATATAAACCAGCTGAGGAAGCTGTAACCCCTCTCTGTGTGTGATGTAAACTTTTTCCCTTTCTCCCGAACACAAAATTGCTCCTTAAGTTCTCGACCCTGCAGAATAAGTATCCCAATTTCAAAGTACAGAAAAGGAGATCTCCCTTGCATTTGAAAAAAAAAGTGCAGAAAAAGATAACTAGGTTCTAGCAAATTGGAGTGATATAACTACCAAGTCTCGATGGAACCAGTGAATGTATACCATACTACAGTAGTGGTATGATTCTCGGCTTAATTTAATTTCTTACCCTTCTTTTTGCAATGGACAATATCTCAAAGAATCAAATTTAATTTCTCCAACTTCCATGTCATCTATTCTTCCCAAAGAAGCACCCGCGTTTGGATATGAAGGTATCTGAATTTCAGAAATCAAACCTGCCAATTCCGAACTTGATGCTATTGGAACAGATGTAAAGGGTAAGAGAGACTTTAACCTTGAAAGTCCACTTAAGCTCTTTGGTACTACCATTAGATAAACTGCATTGGAAAAAGAAAACAAGTATGCGATAAACATTAAGCTCTCTTCATTTATTACTTATTATTGAAATTCATTAAGCTCTTTTCATTAGTCCTAACTTCAAATCAAGAGATTCAACTGCATATGTGAAAACATAATTGACACAATGACAGAACATTTTGTTAGCTCACAGACAAAATTGCATTAAACAGCCTTAAATGGTCGAAAAATACCAAATTCCATTTCGTAATAGAAAGTGCACAAAGATAGGAAAAACAACAAAAACGGTCTTTGGATTAAGTCCGGAAATAAACCCAAACCCTTGGATGGGCTTATTCGGCTTCAGCTTCTAAGCAAATAAGCTAACTTATTCGAGGCTGAGAAAAAAAAAAGTTTGATAAGTCTAGCTCAAAACATATATCTTCCGTTAATTAGAAAACCGAAAAAGCTCAGCCTTTAAGGTAACAGCTAAATGCATTACAGCTTATACACAAATAATAAAAAGCCTGAGATTAAAATTTGTAAGCAAATAACCAGTCCAGTCCACAATATTCTCATCTTCTTCTCAACCAAATTAAGGAAAAATACTAATTTTTAAAATTTAATATTCAATTTCATCTGCTACCCTTTAGCTAAGATCATGATTTTTATTCAAGTCTGCTATCAATTTAAATGTAATTGCTAGTTGGTTTTAAGGGGTTTTGAAATAAATAATCATTACTGGGTGCTATTTTATAATTTCTATATTTACTCAAAGAAACAAAAAAACTAGCACAAACAGAGTTAAAATATATCAGCGTAAATTAATTAACAAAAACAATGAAAGAGATTAAAAAATTGGAGAGAGAGAGAGAGAACTAACCGTAATATGTTAGCTCTGAATTTTCGAAGAGTTTTACAAACAAAATAAAAACAACAGAAGATGAAATTTTTTAATAACAAATGTTATCTATAATTAAAAGAAAAGGCTTATTTGGTCCCTGTACTTTTAAGGAAAAAGAAAAACACTAAATAAACAATTTCTAGTGAAAAAAAATAATATAAACTTTTTAATACAATTCTGTAATTTATGGTACAATTTGATTTAAGGAAAATCTAGTGCGTTCTTTAATAACTCAAAAAGTACACATAAGGGGGGAAATATGATCATTTAAGTACATATTTTATATTTTGAGAATTAAATATTAAATGTATATTTTTTTATAATCAAGTATTAAAAGTATATGATTAAAATATATTTTAAACTAAGATACATAATGCATATGTTCCATGATGTTACTTCTTTTTACAGTTTGTTTTTAATTTTGATGTTGTATTTGATATGTACCAAATATTAAACAAAAATCACAAATCGAGGTTTTTGATAATTAAGTTTGAGGGTATGTATTAATTATTCAACAATATCTTCTTGTTCTATATGAAACCACATGCCATTTTCAGCGTCAAATGTTAAATTTGGACTATTATAATACAAATTATTGACCAGTTAAAATTACATGAAATTATATAGTTTTTTACAACGACAATTATATAGGAGGGAAGGGACTATAATTTATAATTTAGGCAGCAAACTGTTTTTCATTTCATTGCTTGGGGCATTTAATGTTAATATAATCTCTTCATTCTCACAAATTTCCCAAAAAGTTTTGAATTTTCACAGTATAGTAGTATTTAGAAAAATCTCAAACCCTAAATGGGATGATAGAGAAAGCTCCATAATTATACCAGGTTCTCTATATTTTTCCTCTCTCCCATAGTTTCATTTATTTTTTAATATAAGTCTATCTCGTATATTTGTCTGCATGCTATATTAATTAGAATTAGTGGAAGTTTTTTCAAAAGTCGAAATTGGTGTTTCATTTGTTTATGCTTATTAAGCATGCACTAAGTCTACGTAATTTCGTTGTTAACTATTAATAATAATTAAAAAAAGGGTCCTAACGAAAATTTAGCTAATGAGATTGTAAAGAAATATGGCAAACTTGGAAAAATAATTGTTCTTTATTTTTATTTGGGTGATTGTTTTATGTGGGCTTGTTTGTTTACACTTTGTAAGATTAGCTTTTATCTTTCTTATAGATTGCTTTGGTCAGTTATCTATAAAAACTGAGCACTTTTTTAAATTTTCTTCTGTGAAAAAAACTACTAGTAGTTATAAGCATGCAGATTTAGCTTTTTCTCAGCCTCAGATTAAGCCAGCTGAAAAATACTTTTCTATCTACTAATCTCAAGTTCAACGCCAGAACAGTACATCAAATAATTTTAGCATTTCCTTATATGTTGTTGCACACTTCTGTAGTTGGTGTTTATTGGTTATACCGATGTGTTACATCGTATGCATTTTGCATTACATATCAATTTACCTTAGATAAGCATAAGCAGAAGTGTTTTTTTTATAGAGAAAACGGATATAACTGTTTGCTGAGTGCGATCATTATTCTTTGAAAGTTTCAGATTGTATGCAAGGCCTTTCGTGTACATTAGGTTAGCCTTTAACCTGTCTTGTCTGCATTCTGTATTTTTTACGGGGTTCTTACATGTTGAGTCTTTGTTGACAGTATGCAATTAGTTAGTTCACCTCAAATAAGCGTCTGCGTTAAATATCAACCACAGCATCATTTTAGTCCAAGAAAATGGCTAAAACAAGTTGCCTTAATGCGATTCTATTTTTCTTAATTTTTTTTAGATTTTGCAAGGGGCCTTTTTTGGTCGCCGTACTTTTCAAGACGTAAAGCGGTGTCGCAAGTTTTACAGTATGGACCCATCTGCTTTAAGGATAGCACGTGAATCTCTTGAGCTGGCATTTCGTATGTCAAATATTTTGGACACTGGGCTCGATCGCCATACTCTCTCTCTCCTCATTGCCCTCTGTGATATGGGCATAAGTTCTGAAGCTCTAGCTATTGTTGTGAAGGAGCTCAGGTGTGATCCTCCGCCATCATCAATCGTGCCTTAGATTTACTTTTCTGCTTAAAAGGCGAAAGGGAAAAGTACACTTGTGCTTTACCTTTGTTTTTATTTTGTGCGGTTTAGACTGTATTCAAATAATTGTTGCCCTTTGCATAGAAATTAATTGCCGTCTTCTTGTCTACTGTCTGTGGTTCTCTTTCCTCGCCTTTGGGTCGATATTCAGTGTTGGGAGTTAGTTTTCTACTTTAAAGTTATACATTTATCTTGTTACCTTCCATATTTTAGCGGTTGGATTTTTTTGCGCATTTCCCAACTGACAATTAGAGCTGTAGTAACTTAGTAAAGTTTGATGGGTAAAGGTTGATTCTGATTTACATGCAGTGAAATTTGAAATTCTTTGCTAAAGAAATAAATAAAGTACCCGAAGACTGAATTCGTCATCTGAGTAACTCTCTGGATGACCTGTAGGTTACGTGTGTTTCGTAGTTTCAGAGGGTGGTCACCTGTTGGGGTTTGGCTTGAGGGTTTTCAGATTTATATCAAATATTTTGTGCTCCAAAGTTTTTTTTTTTCCTAAGCAACAGCCGACTCCCCTCTTTAATTTCACCTATAGGGCGAGAACGTAAAAGGTCGTAATTGCTAAGAGAATGATTTGCTGTACGGATAGAATCGAGATCAACCTTCACACAATGTGAACAAGATAATGAGGATTGCAAGTTATAGAAACTGATATTTGAGGTCAACTTTTCTGGATAGTGATACTTAATTTCTCTGAAAATAGTATGGAGTTTAAAAGTTAAATTCTAATTAAATTAGCGGGAGTGCGAGACTTGTAAGCTAAAAAAAGCTACAAATAATGCTAAAAGAAGAAAGACCACGCCAGATTTCTCCTCCTTAAAAAAAGTGAGCATCTTCCAGAAGTCTGCCAAAATGATCAATTGTCACTCGATTTCGAAAATATCGATTCCTTATCTTGCAAAAGGATTCTCAATTGACCGATTGTCATTTGATTTCAGAAAACATTGATTAACAGACCATCATGATGCCAAAGGCTGTATGAATGAAGTTTACCATGTATACGGTCGTGAAAATTTGATCATTTTCCTATTCTTTCCCATTTTAATTTGTAGAACAAAAATTCATTTAACATGTCCCCAGGTCCAGGTAAACACCAGTGCAAACAGTCCAGGAATTTGCTCTTGGTGTACATATTCGGATGCCCATCCGGTCTCAAATACATAGCATCGGTGATATCCAACAAATCAAAATTCAACCCTCTTGTTTTCCCTTTCTTTTTTGCAACCCAGAATTCCTCTTTTTGAAGCATATAATATGTACCTATTAGCTCGTTGTACTCTATTTCTTCCTTCTCGTATGGCCGTTTCCTTGCACAAAATCCTAACCCCTTCACCTTCCCGGGCTCAAAGTGTGCAGGGGAAACCGTCCTGAGAAACACCTTCCCTCTGAAGTTCTTTAAATCGATTAGTGTATTGAAAGTAGTTTTGAAGGCCATCCTATACCCGTAATACTGATCAAGTTCGGTTATGTTTTCTTGTTTGCACATGTTACATCCCACCACCTTACCCTTTCTGTAGAATATTAGTGATTTAGTGAACCAATGCGCAGATGAGATGATAACGTAGTCGAATTTCTCAATATGTGCCGCCCATGTCATGTCGGGCTCATCCAAATATAGATGAATGGGTTTATTTGTCCAGGAAAATGCACTAAATGCACTTTCGGATTTTATCAAATGTACACTAGAAAAATTTGCCAAGGTGAAATCATACTCGGGGTAGTACCAACTTATGAAGCTCTCTTTGTTTGTATCTGTTTCATTTGTATATCGAGTTACCTATTCAAAAAAAGTGCAGAAGACTAACTATTAGAGTTATGTTATAGCCTTATAGAGATAACACAGAAACATCAGCGCAAATCATTCTTATGAAGAAGTATTTTACGTGGTAAAACTTGTTATTGAGACG
Source organism: Primula vulgaris (assembly GCA_963920805.1). Lineage (NCBI taxonomy): Eukaryota > Viridiplantae > Streptophyta > Magnoliopsida > Ericales > Primulaceae > Primula > Primula vulgaris. Next base: position 6,523,910 of record OY987212.1, on the reverse strand, counting down.
GATGTCAGATACTGCTACGATAATAACAACGAGAAGGATGAAGAGCGATTAAGTAACGGAATGCTAGGTAAAAACGAAAATAAATTCTGTCCTAGGCAGCCATTATGACCGAGATGACACTAATTCTACATATAGATATATACTTACACTGCTCAAAAGGCATCCAAGGGACTGCATTTGATTTCTTGCCAGTGAGTCCCCAACAAAGGCCATGGATTTCCCTCGAACAAGCTCCAAAAACTGTGCACCATCAAAGCGAGCCAACTCGCACTCATCGGGTTGCCATCGCCACTTCATGAACTCGGTATCTGGTCTTCCATTTCTCATACAATTTTGCCTTTCATCAATGACACATTGTGTTTCATTCGTGTAATAAGGCCCTTCTGGCCACGGTACCCATTTCCCGCTAGATATGTCACATTTCTCTTTTTGTTTAACGCATTTCCCGTCATGTCTAAACAATTGCCTCGGATAGTATATGTTTACACCCATATTTTCAAATGGAATAAAGATTAGGAGAACTAATGCTATAGTAATCAGGAGTACTAATGCATTTTTGTAGAAACTAAAGTTCTGAGATACGCTCATTGTAAGATCCTGAAGGTAAACCTGAAATAATCTTAAATGGAAGGAAAAAGTGACAAAAAAATATTTAATATAGATTTTTATTTCGTTAAAAAATTATTTAAGTTAGCAAACCAAAGTGCAAATGGATTCAAAGAAGAGACATACCAAGCTAATAAAAAAGACATACTGAAAAAGTATATCAAACATCATCAATTATCTTTTAATAGTCTGTAACTCCATTGTCGAAGACCATTCTGTGTCATCTTTAACAAATTTTTTAAAATTTTGGATTACAGCATTAAATGCAAAAAGAAACTTAATTACTAGTATATAACGACTTCTGCATTTAATCAAAGAATTAAATGCCTATAACCATTGCATGTTGAAGTAAGCTTATTTATTTTTGAATAAGTTGCTTAATAATTAAAGTGGAGGAAAATGTTCTTTCATGCATCCCGCATATAATATTTTATAATGAGCAACTGAAGCAATGCAATTCTCGAAGAAGAATAACAACCTGCGTTGAAATTGTGGCAACAAGAATGTTACTGTAGACGAGGAAAATTACCACTTAGCGGCTAGTTTTATAAAATAATTATCTTAATTAATGATATAAATATAATATACAAATCCCATTATGTGCCGCTAATTTGGCTCTTTCTGCCTCCGCCAGCCATTCCCTTTACCGTCCCTAGATACGTTGACCTCCACGACCATGAGAACAAGCCATGGTTAACTAGATTTTGAGCTGAATTAGATTGCAAAAGCAATATCTAACCCATAAGATCGAGCATAAGAAAAGCTTTCAGTTTGTTGCATGTACGGTCTTAATTCTTGCTTTGTTTGTAGCGTAATTTCTGTGGAACAATTTGCGAGTATTTTGCGTTCTTTTTTTTTCTCAATCGTGTCATGTTTGATTAGTATTGACAAATAACCTTCTGTACTTCTTACTTTCATTCTGATTGTTGATTTGTTTTAGTTAAGAATCGGTTAACTATATAACTTTATGACTTATTATTTGTCTGCATACAACTATACAAGACGTGAAATTGTCACAGCCAAAAAAAATGCAGAACTAGTTTTCTAGGCTGAGGTTGGTCAGAAACTCGTCATTATATGTATTTTCGACAACTTTTGATTGCACTTGACAAACTTGTGAGAGATACAATTTTCCCCGATCTCCCTGCATTGTTTTCAAGACTGCCAAGAGCTATATATGTAACTTGAATAGACTTTGAAATGTGAAGAATAGGAACTAGACATAGGTTTATCAAGCGTTATTGGAAGTTGGAACCTAGGCCCCGTTTTCTTTCTTAAGGGCAAGGTTGTCTCATCTACCTTCGATCGCCTTCTCGATTTTAGGCATAGCTGTGATTCTACATAGAAGCAACTTTTGAGGAGTGGAGGGGGACATAATTTTTTTTTTTTGCATAATTAATGTGATATTAATAAATATAATTTGAAGGAAAATATTGTATAGACATTAGCAATTTCACATTGTTGTCAATAAGGGAATAAAAGGTTGAAGGATTCGACGAGGAAGAATACAAAATATATGTATATATATATATATATATACTAATTCAAAATCGAAACATCTTCCAATAAGAACAAGGACGTATGCTTTGCTTTTCACACAAAGAACGAAGAAAAAGGAAGACGAGCATGATATACAAGTCGACGATAAGCAAACGCTTGCTTATAAGGTGGCCTAAAATGTCCCTCGCTTTCAAAAACTTTGCAATGTTATTTTTCCAGTTTTAGTTTGTGAAACAAAAACTCATTCCATGTGTCGACAACCCCAGGCATACACCAGTGCAAACAATCACTATAGCTACCTTTCCCGTAGTTATTCGGGTGACCATCCGGTCTCAACAACATAGCATCCGTAACATCCAGCATCTCAAATTTCAAGCCCCTTAGTTTCCCTTCTTTTTTGGCAACTCGAAATTCCTCTTTTTGAAGCATATAATATGTACCAGTTAGCCAGTTGAACTTTATTTCCTCCTTCTTAAATGGCTCTTTTCTTTCGCAAACCCCAAATCCCTTCCCGATCTCCCCATGCTCAAAGTGAGTTGGCGTGATTGTTCTAAGAAACACCTTCCCTTTGAATTTTTCTAAGCGAATTAATGTATTGAAAGCGGTTTCCAAGGCTATTCTATACCCATAGTACTGATTAAGTTCGGTTGCGTTTTCTTGTTTGCACTTATGACACCCCACAATCTTACCCTTGGTGTGGAATATTAGTGGTTTAGTGAACCAATGCGCCGATGAGATGATCACATAGTCGAATTTCTCGATATGGGCAGCCCATGTCATGTCAGCCTCATCCAAATATAGATCCATGGGGATATCAGTCCATGGAGGTGAAGTGGTTGATTTTACCAGATGTACACTCGAAAAATTTGCTATAGTGAAATCATAATCGGGGTAATACCAACTTAAGAAGCCTTCGCCGTTTGTGTTTGTTTCATTTGTATATCGTGTTACCTAATAGAAAACGGAGGGGAAAACATGTAAAACTATTTGTGTGGTAATTGAAGGCAAACATCCTGAAATAAATGGGTGATTATGAATTGTGGGAAATTTTCAATGATGAATAAAAACAATACTAAAATTGTAGGCTTCGAGGCACATAAATTCATTTGACTTAAAACAATATTTTCCGTCACTCAATCCGAGCTCACTATCAGGTTACAAGCAAATTGTTTTCACGATACAAACAACCCAACGAGTTCGACAACTAGCAATTTTGGATAACTCTGAATTTCTCTATTTGTATAAACTGATTTGCAGAATAATTAACGATCTACTGGGTTTTTTTTTTTTTTAAACAGGGCCAAACTCTATTGAAACAAAAATCGAGTTCATGCCAAGGAACAAGCCTCCATGGCTAGCTTAAAAACTGACAAAATAACACAGCAAAACAAACTGCTGATAGAAACAAAATCAAACTAGAGAAAATCTAAGAAACATACTTAAAACCTCAAAATGCATACAAAAACAACTATTTCATAAGTTCATAAACCATGCCAAACACACAGCTCCCATCAACCTCTGGAACAATATCACTTGGTTGCGGTAAGTTTACTAGAATTGGGTTTGATGTTAGTCCGTCACGTCTTCCAGTAGATACATTATATCTTCTGGTTGTGTTCCTGCTGTGTTTAATAACTTTGTGAACCCTTATAATTATAGTAAAACAAGAGTTTACATAATCCATTTGTAAAGATGTAACTCTTCGTTTCACATGCAAAAACGTAGTTTTTCACAAAAAAACAATTCAGATTTTCAAAAACAACTGCTCCGACACCGGTTAGAACCGGTTCCAAAAACAATCTAAAATTTCTGAATTTTCGAAACAAATAAGCCTAAGCAATAGCACAGAACTTACAAGTTATTTTGAATGTATATGAGATGTTAATGATGGCTGGTCCCTTTTTTTCTGGGTAAGTAAAGCTGGTCCTTTTTAAGTAATACTATATGTTTTGATGTAAAATTTAACAGACCTTTTTTGCTATTAGTTACTTTCAAAATATCATAGTAAAAGCAAATATACATAAGGAATATGTTTATAACTTACACTACCCAGGAGACATCCAAGAGATTGCATATGATTTCTCGCCACCGAGTCTCCTACAAAGGCCATGGACTTCCCTCGAACAAGCTCCAAAAACTGTGTTCCATTTAAACGAGACAACTCACATTCATCGGGTTGCCATCGCCACTTCATGTACTTTGTATCTGGTCTTCCATTTGTCATACAGTCTTGCCTGTCATCCATAACACAGTTTGTTCTATTCGTGTAATATGGCCCTTCTGGCCACGGTACCCATTTCCCGCTAAATATGTCACATTTTTCTTCGCGGTCAACGCATTTCCGATCAAGTTTTAAGAATTGCATTAGGAGGGGCATGTTTACACCCATAATTTCAAATGTAATGAATATTATGAGAACTGAAGTTGGAATTATGAAGAGTACTAATGCATTTCTGTAGGAGCTGAAGTTTTGAGATATTCCCATCGGAAAGTTAAGACACTAAGCTCTAATAATCTAAAAAAGAAAGATAAAAGTGACGGAGAAATAAAAAATAATAATTAAGATAAATGCTCTAATTTGTGAACAAGTCAGGGTAGGAAAAACTCAAATTTAAAATGGCATATTGAGGAAGTATAACAAACTTTATCTACTAATCTACATTCAATAGATGGATAATCCATCCTTGAATAGCATTCATTGACTTGTTTAAGAGTTTTTCTTTTCCTTTTATGTTTGCAGATTTCTAGATTGAAGAAATGAACACAAGAAGTCCATAACAAAACTGACATTTGCATATTAAATGTGTTTGTATAGGATTAGCGGAAAAACAAACCATAAATACATGTCATAACTGTTGTACGTTGGAAGAATGCCACAACTAAGACTGTTTTTTTTTTTGAATGAGTTGATGAAGTTAGAAAATTATTTCAGCGGCTGAAGTTTCCCCCTGAATTGTCGGATCGGAATTTTACGATTCAGATTTGAGCGAGCTTATTACTTTCATTTTTGCTTTGCTTAATCTCCTCCGTTAAAACTTCACCGACGCCGAGGAAGAGATTTCTGCTACTGAAATCGATCTACAACTTCAGCAAATAGCTGCCCAAATATTTCACCTTTCCTCGAACCGAAACGTCAATTGACATGAGTTGTTGCACTTGCAGGACAATAACTAAAGTTCATACCACTTCTCATAACCCCAATAATTGTGATTTTCTTAGAAAAAATTATACTATACTTTGACTAAAATTTATCAATTTTTTTTTTTAATTTGTCACGATTGGCTTGATTAAATGCAAGGCAGCTCAACCTCACATGATTTACTTTTTTCACTTGACATTAATTTTGATGTTATAGCAAATTAGTTAAAGCTTTCGAAAAACGTCTATGTAAGTTTCATAATATAGTCGTTCATGTTTTGGAAACTACTCTTTTTGTATTTTATATAACCTATTTTTTCTTTTAAATGGTTTATTATAGATTCATGTCAAAAAAAATTCAATACACCTTGCAAATATTTAAAAATCCTGTGGTTGAAAATGTTGGTTTGCAGCTTCCGCCAATAAATAAAAGTCGTCGCCAAGAAAGTCTCCCTCAAAAGTCAACTCTTTGAATTGGCTGTCATGTACTTATTTTTATAACAGAGCTAATTAACAAGTTGGCCATGATCTACAAACTCTCAATTATTCTGACCAATTAGAAATACTCTATTCGTTAGTATTATTTGAATGGAGCACAATAATGTACCATTTATCAGGCTTACAAATGTTGAAAATTATATTTTAGGACTTGTTAAACATAAATATTCCAACAAACCACGCGATTATGAAAACAAACAAATTACACAAATAGTTAATTTAGCTAACATTTTACAACTGTCAAAATTGAAATGATTGTTGAACTTTAACTTTCAATTACAAGTGTAAATGAGATTTTAGAAATCAACTCCTTAAACTATTATAAGTAAAGGTTAACTATACGTGACAAAGTCAAAAAGGCCATCTCAATAAGATCATAATGATTAATGACTCGTCAAAATACAATAAAATGTTTTAGAGTGAGGGGGGAAGGGAGAAGGGTCAAGTAATGGAATACAAGCATTTCAGTCACCACCACAACCTAACCCTCTACCATTCACAGCCAGGGCAACAATTTAGTTGCTCGGGCTGTGAAAAAACATGCCCGAGTTCCTCATATTATGCATGTTTCGACTGCAATTTCTTTTTACATGAGCATTGTGGTAACGCGAAACGATTTGTGAAACACCCGTCTCACTCTCAGCACCCTCTCATTCTCCTACCTTCCCCGACTTACTGTGGTGGTACGTTCTCGTGTAATGGTTGCGGTGAAGCTGGAAAGGCTTTATCGTATTGTTGTGCCCTTTGTGAAGTCGATCTACATGTCCAATGCACCTTCTTACCGCGCAAGGTTTGATCGAACCATATTTACCCTGTTTAGTATTATAAGTAATAATTTGATCTAGAGAAAAGTTGTAACATTTTCTCGTCTTATAGGTGTATTTGGAGAAAAGCCAAAATAAGTAATTTTAACCCTTACGAAAATAGAACTGTTTCTTGAATCTATTTCACACTCATGCCAAGTCGAGATGCTGCAAAAAGAAAAAAGCTTTAATATTGGATTTATCGTGATCGATTACTTAATATGTTGCCTAATTAACCTTGTCCTTAAACACAATTGAAAAATATCTTTGGTTTACCAGATCATCTATGAAGCTATAGTTCATGACATGTTTGTCTTTTTGTTGAAGATAGTGGAAATTGATTAAAAATTATGAAAACGGTATTAGGCTAAACCTTTAAAATGCACCTTTTTGAAAATGTAAGTACAAGATTCTAGATTTGTACGAGGTATGCTTCCTTCACGGTTTTTGTACTATTTAAGTAGGGTACAAATGTAAGTCAATCACTTTGTTTAACATTTCAATTTTTTTTATTTTGCTTTTGGATACTCGTGATTGCCATTTAGCTACCAACTACTGATAAACTTTTCATGAGGCGAATTCATTAAGATCAAACCTGACATATGCTTAGTTTTGTGTGTATCATCTTTAAAACGAAGCAAATGGTTGCTCCAACAGATATATAGTGCAGTTTTAAATTTTCACACCCCATTAGATTCATTTGTTCAAGTAGCTTCCTACTCAATCATTTATAATTTACGTGCGCCTTTTTTGCAAAATATTGAAGGTAACCCACCCAAATCATACACATGAGCTATCCCTCGTTTACTCTACTCAACAAAAGGAGGCTTTAGTTAAGAACTGTCAGCTATGCAACAAGCCACTGGTCCCAAAACACTGGAAATTTAGCTGCCTAAATTGCGACTTCCATGTGCACACGTTTTGTGCTACTAACGAAGTGACGCCCGGTTTGTACTTGGATGACCATGATGAATCGTATCCTGCCACATCAGCAACCCAGCCGGAAAATACAAATCATCAAGCTGCAACTAAAACTGAAGGATCGGAAGATCCAGTGGCGGAGATGCTAAATCTTCAGCTTCAAATGCAAATGGCACAGCAATATGCTCAAATGATGTCTTCATTTAATCTTGCTTCTCTTGTGTGAAAGTCAACTCAATTGTGGCTCACAACACAAATTGGAATTTGGATATTTATTTTCATATGTTCACAACTTTATGTTTATCCATATCTATCTTTCCTAGCAATTTTAAGTATGTGTACACGTTGTTCAACCAGGTCATTTGCATCTGGAAATTGATTTATCAATATTTTAAGCACCTTTTTCTTTGGTACTAATCGTCATATAAATCTTCTAATACGTAATTTATTTAGTCAATGGAGAACTATAAACCAATAGAAGCGCATTGTTCTGCAACAGGCTGAGAGGTATAGTGTTGGTGATTTTAGTATCATCAATGTATTTTTAATAGTAATGTGATTTATTATAGGGCGATGCAATAATGCGTTAAACTCGGAAACGAGTTAGGGAAGTGCGGAGTGCACGCTCGTCGAGCCAACGTATAATTGAATATGAATAATTGAAACGGGGTTTCAATGGGCAGAGCCCCTGGCTGGGGTCCCGCTGCCAGGACAGCGGACGGGGTGCGGGGCAGCGCCCCGAGCGAAAATTTTTCCGAACAGTTGCTTCATTTCCGAACAGTTGCTTGCTTCCTTTCCGAACAGTTGCTTGCTTCCTTTCCGAACAGTTGCTTGCTTCATTTCCGAACAGTTGCTTCCTTTCCGAACAGTTGCTTGTTTTCAGTTTTGGTTATTGATCTCCTATATAAGAAGTCATTTGGCCTCGATTTCAAATACAGAAATATATAAGAAAATTCTCTCTACATTTCCTAATCTATTCTCCTTGCGAGAAACAGATTGTTCTTCAAGAATTATCCCCACAAAAATTTCGTGAACCCAGGCAATAATAGGGTCGAAATACTTTGTTCGGAAAGTGTACGAACACGATTCTTCGAAGTTATCCAGGATTATCATAACCTAATTTAACAACATATAGGACTTGACTTTTTAAGCTTTTCAGGAGTTGACTTGAATCAAGTTTAGGCAGTTTGCAAGTGTGAAGAGAAAAGGTTCAAATCAGCTTATAACTCCTTGCTTTAGGAGTAATTTATAGCTAATACTGTAGCAGATACTGATTTTTAAATGCATAAGGAAAGGTTCGAATCCCGTTTGTTAGGACCAGATTCCTGGTCTAAATTCTATTTGTTGTCTAATGGTTTTCACTAAATAATCCTATCTGTTTATTATGAACTAAGACAGGTGTTGTTAGGTTTCAAGCAATGTTGCAACCTCAGTTACAACCTATGTTGATAGGTTTCTAGTAATGTTGTAAGCTCAGTTACAACCACAGTTACAACCTGCTTAGACAGCGTTGGTGGTTTCAAGTACCAGTTGCAACCTCAGTTGCAACCTGCTGTTCAGCAGAATTCTGTCTAGTTCTGTAAAACTGCATAACTGTTCTTTATTGATTAATATTTGTTCTACAGTATGCAGGATATATTCTCATATGATCTTAAAGGTTTAATATGCGTAAATTGAGAATATCAAAGTGTTAAGGAAAGATGTTTTCTAAAAGATATAAAGAGATAAGTTTATAAGGTTATGTTTCCTTTTAAATATGATCTCTATTCTTATGCTTGTCCTTATCACTTGTTTCAATCTTTTGTTACTTATCTATATTCAGTATAATTCGTTTAAAGATTGAATGTAATATGGAGTTAGGTGTTTCATATATATATGGAAAGATATTATCTCTAAAAGATATTATTTTTATATGTTTCCTAGTTATAGGAAAAGACTAACTCCTATTTCCAAGCTAGTTATTTTAACAGGTATTAACTTATGAAGATTGATGTCAATCCTACAAAAGGCAGACGTGCAATATGAAGAGATTGAAGCCAATCAAAAGAAGTCAAAAGCAATCATAAAAGATCTTGAAGCAAGAAGATTGTTTTACTTGTATAAATAGTTGATAACCTAGCTTGTAAAAAGTGTGTGTTCTAAACTATAAAGAACCCATTCTTGAGAGAATACACATGAGCTTTTAAAAAGAAAACAATGGTGGGATGCCATTGATTTATACGTGATAGTTATAGAGTAGGAGCAATATAGAGATAGGCAGAAAAACCTAGAGGGATTCTGAGAGTTTTTCATTAAGACTTGAGTCCTATATTGTAAGCTTTTATAATATCATAATCTGGGTAAGTGCCCCGGAGACGTAGCCTAGTTAGGTGAACTCCGTTGTTAAATGTGCTTGTGGTCTACTTTAAGTACATTTAACTTTTTACAGTTCTGTCCATTTAATACACTAGGTTCTAACTGTGGTTGCAACCTCACTTAGAACCTTACTGCAAAACTGCAACTAGAACAGCGGATAGGAATTTCAATTGGTATCAGAGCTTTACACTAGACCTTACTTAGTGTGGATCCTGTGTTCTAGTAAAAATGGACTTAATGAGGGAAGGAAACGCTTTCAACAAACCTCCATTGCTTGAAGGAGGAGTAAACTATGGAGTATGGAAGATCAGAATGAGGTCCTTCATCAAACAGCAGAATGAACATGCATGAAAAACTGTGATGTATGGATGGGAGGCTCCAACTACCATTGATAGTGAAGGAGAATTGGTTTTTATACCTGAAGACAGATGGTCTGCTGATGAAGACAGAAAATCAAGTGCCAACTCAACAGCCATAAACTTGATTTTTGCTGGTGTAACTCTCAGTGTATTCAGGTATATCTCTCACTGTGAAACTGCCAAAGAGGCATGGGATATTTTGCAAGTTACTTTTGAAGGAACTACCAAAGTAAAAGCTTTCAAACTTCAACAGTTAACTACTCAATTTGAAAACCTAAGAATGGAGGAAGATGAAAACATTGAACAATTTAATGGTAGAATCTGCCACATTGCTCATCAAGCTGGAACCTTAGGTGAAAAATACAGTGATGCTAAACTTGTTAAAAAAACTCTTAGGTCACTTCCAGAAAGGTTTGAAATAAAAGTTACAGCTATTGAAGAATCAACAGACTTATATAATCTTAAACTTGAAGAACTTATAGGAAATCTAAGCACTCATGAGCTGAAATTTTTTAAACATAAAAGACCAGAAAAGGGAATAGCATTTCAGGCTAAGAAATCTGAACCTAATGTCTGTGATAAAATAAGTGATGAAGAACAGCTAGCTTTCTTTGCTAAAAAGGTTTTCAAAAAGTTTTACAAGAGAAAAGAGGATGATACTGGTTCTTCTAAAAACTTTCAGAAAAGGGATAACCAATTTAAGACAGAATCCATGTTCAATAATAACTCTACAGGAAAGTGGAATTCTAAAGAGAAGGATAACAAAGATTATAAGTCTAAAGAGATTCAGTGTAGAAAATGTAGAGGTTTTGGTCATATTCAGGCTGAGTGTGCAAATACTTTAAAAAGGAACAAAAATGCCTATATAACCACTCATAGTGATAGTGATTCTGAGAGCAACAGTGATGAAGAGGATGATTCTAATTTTGTTAATTTTATGGGAATAATCACTGAAAAAGAACCTACTTATGAAAGTGACTGTGAACATGTTTCAACCATAGTTACAACCACTCTTGAAACCTACAACAGTGATGAGGAAGAACCTTCTGATGAAGACATTTCCCAGCAATATCTTGTTCTTTATGAAAAGTATAAATGTCTGAGTAAACCATCTTTGATCATAAGCAAACTTAATGTTAATCTAAAGGATGAGGTTAAAAGTCTTACTGAGAAGCTGAACTTACAACTGGCTGAACTTACTGAAACTAAAAAGAAAATAAAACTGATGAACGTTTCTGCTTCAGAAAAATTAGATGACATGCTGTCATATTCTAGAGGCTCTAAAGATATCAGTGGTCTAGGTTACTATGGTGGTAAGAGTACAGGAAAAACCATCTTTATTGAAGCTGTTGATAAAGCTAAAACTCAGGTTTTTAATAAGTTTAACTATAAGGTTAGAAGCTCAGTTGCAACCAAGGTTGCAACCAGGAATAAAACTCAAGTTTTTGAGAAGAAGGTTAGAAGTACAGTTGTAACTAGAGATGCAACCACAGTTGCAACCAAAAATAAACTGAATAGCTATGAGGTTAAATCTACTTTTAGAGCTAAACTGTGTAACTTCTGTAAAAGATCTGGTCATGTAGAAATCCAGTGTTATTTAAAGAAGAACAGAAGGTACATTTCTCAGAAGACCTGGTTGGCCTCTATCAATAAAAAATTGAACTGGGTCTGGATTGTTAAAGAAAAATCTACCTCTATTGCTAATAATAAAGTTGTCATTACTTCCTTGAATGTTGTTACTTCTAATGATTGGTATTTTGACAGTGGTTGCTCTAAGCACATGACAGGTACTGCAAGTCTCCTAAAAAATGTCACCATGCATACAGGAAACACTGTTGTGTTTGGAGGTGGAGATACAGGTAAAATTGTTGGTAAAGGTACCTTAAACAAACCTGGAATGCCTGATATTGAGGATGTTTTTCTTGTAGATGGTCTAAAAGCTAATCTTATTAGTATCAGTCAACTCTGTGATAACAAAATGATTGTTAAATTTGACAAAAAAAGGTGTCTAATTACTAATCTTAACAATGATTTAATCATGACTGGAGTTAGATCAACCAACAGCTGCTATGTGTTTGAAAAAGGTGAAAAAGAATTGCCTCAAAGTAGGTGTAATCAAGCCATGACTAATAATGTGGATATTTGGCATAAAAGGCTTGGGCATGTGAATTACAAAACCTTAGATAAGCTTGTTAACAAGGAACTGATAAGAGGAATTCCTAAACTTAGTGCTAAAACTCAAAGTGTATGTGGTGATTGTGCTATAGGTAAACAAACCAAAAGTATTCACAAAAGTACAAGTCAAATCTACACTAAGAGAGTCTTAGAACTTCTTCATATTGACTTGATGGGGCCTATGCAAACTACTAGTATAGGTGGTAAGAAGTACATTTTGGTAGTTGTAGATGATTTCTCTAGATACTCGTGGGTAGTGTTCTTAAAGGATAAGTCTGAAACTTTTGAACTATTCAAAACTCTGTGCTTAAAACTGCAACTTGAAAAAGGTTCCACCAGTGGTAATATTGCTAGGATTAGAAGTGATCATGGAACTGAATTTGAAAACATCAAGTTTAGAGAATTCTGCAACTCCTTAGGTATAAGTCATGAGTTCTCTGCTCCTAAGACTCCACAGCAAAATGGCATAGTTGAAAGAAAAAATAGAACCATTCAGGAAATGGCTAGAGTCATGCTTAACTCTAAGAAACTTGCCAACAGATTTTGGGCTGAAGCTGTTAATACTGCCTGTCATATAGTTAATAGAGTATACATTACTAAAGGCACTTCCATGACAGCTTATGAACTATGGAAAGGTAGAAAACCCAATGTTAAGTATTTTCAAGTCTTTGAGTGTGTCTGTTACATTCTCAGAGATAGAGAGCATCTTGGTAACTTTGACTCTAAAAGTGATAAAGGGATCTTTCTTGGTTATGCTCAGAATAGTAGAGCATTTAGAGTCTTCAATCAAAGAACCAACTGTGTTATAGAATCTTATAATGTGTTATTTGATGACCTAAAAACTGTTGATGAGATTACAGGTGATAATGAACAGCCTGAGATTGCAGAAAAAGAGAAAGAAGAAACTCAACAAACTGGAAGTCCCATAGTGGTTGGAAGTCCAGTTGCAACTGAGGTTACAACTGAGGTTGGAACTGAGGTTGGAACCACAGTTGAAACCCAGAATTCAATAGAATCTGAAGAAGAAGAAGGAAGATCTGATATCCCATCTACAAGCAAGCCACGCTATGTAAGGACTCAGAAAAACCACTCTCTTGACAATGTCATAGGAGAAGTCACTTCAGGTATGAAAACCAGAGGTAAGAGAAATAATGTTGTTCATTTTGCTTGTTACATCTCTCAGTTAGAACCTAAGAACATATTATAGGGACTAAATGGATCTTTAGTACCCAGACCTTCTAATAAAAATATTATAGGGACTAAATGGATCTTTAGAAATAAAAGCAATGAAGATGGTGTTATTATCATAAATAAAGCTAGGTTGGTAGCTCAGGAGTATACACAAATTGAGGGAATTGATTTTGATGAAACCTTCGCTCCAGTAGCTAGAATTGAATCCATTAGAATGCTACTTTCTCTTGCATGTCTGTATGATTTTAAATTGTTTCAACTTGACATAAAGAGTGCTTTTCTGAATGGTGTGATTAATGAAGAAGTGTATGTCTGTCAACCTAAGGGATTTGAAGATCCTAACCTTCCTGAACATGTCTATTTGTTGAAAAAGGCCTTGTATGGTCTAAAACAAGCTCCTAGAGCTTGGTATGATAGATTAACCAAGTACTTAATTGAAAAAGGTTTTAACAGAGGGGGAGTTGATAAAACTTTGTTCACTAAGAAAACCACAAAGGACATAATAATTGCTCAAATCTATGTTGATGACATTGTTTTTGGCTCTACTTCTAATAAAATGATAGAAGAATTCATTTCTGATATGAAGAATGAATTTGAAATGAGTGGTGGAGGTGAACTAACTTAATTTCTAGGATTGCAAGTTAAACATAATGAGAAAGGCATTTTCCTATGCCAAAGTAAGTATGCAGATAATCTTGTTAAGAAGTTTGGTCTGAGTGAGAGTAAAGAGAAGAGAACCCCTATGAGTACCACTCTTAAACTGTCTAGAAATTATAAAGGAAAAAGTGTTTGTCCAAGTCTTTATAGATCCATGATTGGAAGTTTGCTATATTTGACTGCTAGTAGACCAGACCTTTGCTTAAGTGTAGGAGTTTGTGCCAGATATCAGGCAAATCCTTTAGAACCTCATCTTCTAGCTGTCAAAAGAATTCTTAGGTATGTAAAAGGAACACTTCACCTAGGCCTATGGTATTCTAAAGATACAAACCATTTTCTAAGTGGCTACTGTGATGCAGATTGGGCAGGAAACATATATGATAGAAAGAGTACTTCTGGTGGTTGTTTTTATTTTGGAAACAACTTTGTCTCTTGGTTCAGTAAAAAGCAAAATTGCATATAAGTCAACTGCTGAGGCAGAATATGTTGCAGCTGGAAGTGGATGCACTCAACTAATTTGGATGAAACAGATGTTAACTGATTATAATATTAAACAAGAGATATTAACTCTATTTTGTGATAACAAAAGTGCTATAGATTTAGCTAAAAATCCAGTTCAACATTCCAGAACCAAACATATTGATCTAAGGCATCATTTTATTAGAGAACTAGTTGAAGAAAAGAGCTTAATTTTAGAACATGTTTCAACTGAAAGACAATTAGCAGATATTTTCACAAAGCCCCTTGATACAAACAAGTTTGAATCATTAAGAAGTGACATAGGGGTATGTCATTATCAATCTAATTGAATATTCTTGCTAAATATGTCTGTATTGAGTACCTTCAATAATTTTTATTTCTAAGGTTAAGTCTTACTTGAGCTATGATGTTTTTGTTTTGAAAAAGCCGCTTTTTGGTGTCTCAAAAACAGATGTGAGGTAATTTGTCTTAAAACCTCTCTGGTAATAGAGTTGCAAGCACAAAGTGCACTTTTTACACAGTGGTTGCAAGTTCAGTTGCAACCCCAGTTGAAACCACATGCTAATAATACTGGTTGCAAGCTCAGTTGCAACATCAGTTGAAACCTCATACTCATAATACTGAAAAATTCAGTGATTGTCCGAACACTCTAGAATGAAAAAGCCAAGACAAAGTCTTGCTATTTTTGACATCACTTATACTCTTTCCTTGCTGAGATCATCAAACTAGTTTTTGTGTAGAGATAAAAACGGATTGGCTCAATATAAGATCCTAAAATCTAATCTTTATTAGAGTTATTCAATGATAAACATATCTTCTTGGGTAAATTGCTAGATTTTTTTTCAAAAGCTTAAATATCTGTCTAATTGCTATCTTTATCTTGAATCAAGTCAAATTTCCTTAAAAGCTTCAACTGTTGAATTTTCAAATTTTGGGTATATCTGTTTACAAGGAATGTTGATCTTTATTTATTGCTTGATTTATCTGTCTGAAAAACTGTTTCCATCATGATTTCTTTGTATTTTAAAATTGATTCTGTCTCAAAATTGATTTGAGTGTATCTTTTTCTAATTGTAAAAAGATTTGGACTTTATTGCTATTTATACTAAACTCTTTTTATATCCAAAATCAATTACAATAATCACAATTACTCTATCTCTTTTTCTATTTAACAAAGAAACCCTAAGTTTTTTGGAAACCCACACACCGAAGTTCTCAGTGCAGTTCCAACCGTAGTTGAAACCATGTCTTCAGACATACCTCGTGACTATTTTGTCTGGCTTATGACAAATAGGGGGAGATGAGTTTATGGTTCATTTTAATGTTTACAGTTTCAAGTTTTAATTTCAATTTCAAACTTTATGTTGCTGTTTTAAAGTTCAGTTACAATTGCTATATTAAGACTATTCTGTGCCAGCATTGTTTGGCCTTACAATTTCTGCAATTTGTTTTTTGAAGTATGACTATGTTTGAAATTAAATCTGTTCTGAAACTCTGTGAATGGATACATTCTGTGCTTATATGATACCTGCTATTCTAACTTGCAGGGGGAGCTAAATAGGTGTTACAAAAGCACTGATAAATGAAATACAGTAAAAGACTGTACTGCTAACTTATTGCAGGTGGATTAGTGTTTATATGAACTTAGATGATTTGTCAAAACCAATGACAAAGGGGGAGATTGTTAGGACCAGATTCCTGGTCTAAATTCTATTTGTTGTCTAATGGTTTTCACTAAATAATCCTATCTGTTTATTATGAACTAAGACAGGTGTTGTTAGGTTTCAAGCAATGTTGCAACCTCAGTTACAACCTATGTTGATAGGTTTCTAGTAATGTTGTAAGCTCAGTTACAACCACAGTTACAACCTGCTTAGACAGCGTTGGTGGTTTCAAGTACCAGTTGCAACCTCAGTTGCAATCTGCTGTTCAGCAGAATTCTGTCTAGTTCTGTAAAACTGCATAACTGTTCTTTATTGATTAATATTTGTTCTACAGTATGCATTATATATTCTCATATGATCTTAAAGGTTTAATATGCGTAAATTGAGAATATCAAAGTGTTAAGGAAAGATGTTTTCTAAAAGATATAAAGAGATAAGTTTATAAGGTTATGTTTCCTTTTAAATATGATCTCTATTCTTATGCTTGTCCTTATCACTTGTTTCAATCTTTTGTTACTTATCTATATTCAGTATAATTCGTTTAAAGATTGAATGTAATATGGAGTTAGGTGTTTCATATATATATGGAAATATATTATCTCTAAAAGATATTATTTTTATATGTTTCCTAGTTATAGGAAAAGACTAACTCATATTTCCAAGCTAGTTATTTTAACAGGTATTAACTTATGAATATTGATGTCAATCCTACAAAAGGCAGACGTGCAATATGGAGAGATTGAAGCCAATCAAAAGAAGTCAAAAACAATCATAAAAGATCTTGAAGCAAGAAGATTGTTTTACTTGTATAAATAGTTGTATAAATAGTTGATAACCTAGCTTGTAAAAAGTGTGTGTTCTAAACTATAAAGAACTCATTCTTGAGAGAATACACATGAGCTTTTAAAAAGAAAACAATGGTGGGATGCCATAGATTTATACGTGATAGTTATAGAGTAGGAGCAATATAGAGATAGACAGAAAAATCTAGAGGGATTCTGAGAGTTTTTCATTAAGACTTGAGTCATATATTGTAAGCTTTTATAATATCATAATCTGGGTAAGTGTCCCGGAGACGTAGCCTAGTTAGGTGAACTCCGTTGTTAAATGTGCTTGTGATCTACTTTAAGTACATTTAACTTTTTACAGTTCTGTCCATTTAATACACTAGGTTCTAACTGTGGTTGCAACCTCACTTAGAACCTTACTGCAAAACTGTAAGTAGAACAGCGGATAGGAATTTCACCGTTGCTACGAGTCAAGGCTGTGGTGCCGTTGGCCTTTCATAGGGAATAATCGAGAGATGTACAAGCTGATTGAAACACTCTGATGCAAAAAAAAAAAAAGAGGAATTAGAAGAGGCTAATTGATGTTACACAAGAAAATAAAACATCACTGAGATTAAAACCATGACATTTGATTGGTCATTTACACGAATAAGAAAGAGAGAGAATGAAAGAGGTTCAACATGCTATATAAGACTGTACTAAAGCAAAGCCTGCTACGAATGAGCCAATTAGAGAAACTGCAAACTATCCTGTTTCAAGTTTTAGTTTGTGAAACAAAAACTCGTTCCACGTGTCAACAGGTCCAGGCAAACACCAATGCAAACAATCATGATATTCACTCTTCTGGAAGATATTTGGATGACCATCCGGTCTCAACAACATAGCATCCGTAATTTCCAACAAATCGTATTTCAAACCCCTCGTTTTCCCTTCTTTTTTCGCGACTCGAAATATCTCTTTTTGAAACATATAATATGAACCAATGTACCAGTTGAACTCTGTTTCCTCTTTCTTAAATGGCTCTTTCCTAGCACAAGCCCCTAACCCCTTCACATTCCCAGGCTCAAAGTGTGTGGGAGAAATTGTCCTAAGAAAGACTCTCCCTTTGAAGTTTTTCAAATCGACTAATGTTCTGAAAGTGGTTTCTAAGGCCATTTTGTACCCGAAAAACTGATTAAGTTCGGTCACGTTATCCTGTTTGCACATATTACATCCCAAAATCTTTCCCTTGCTATGGTACATTAGTGGCTTAGTGAACCAATGCCCCCCTGAGATGATCACATAGTCGAATTTCTCGATATGGGAAGCCCATGTCTTGTCAGCCTCATCCAAATATAGATTTGTGGGTTTATTAGTCCATTTATATTTGTTGTCAGATTCTACCAGATGTACACTTGTAAAATTCGCTAATGTGAAATTGTAATCTGGGTAGTACCAACTTATGAAGCTCTCGCCATTTGTGTTCGTTTCATTCCTATATTGAGTTACCTAATAGGAAAATTGAGAAAAAATGATTGTTACTATTAGTGGTGTCTTTTAAGCTAACCATAAAATAATTTGCACAAAAGAAATTCATGTTCCGATAAATCGAGAAAAGGATAGTAATATATAGAATTAAAAGAATAAACATCAAGCCTAAGCATTGTTTGAAACACAGCAAATTTACAGGCTCCTTACAAATTTTTAACTACTTACACTACTTAAAAGGCATCCAAGGGACTGCATTTGATTTCTTGCCAACGAGTCTCCAACAAAGGCCATGGATTTCCCCCGAACAAACTCCAAAAACTGCGCCCCATCAAAACGAGCCAGCTCGCACTCGTCAGGTTGCCATCGCCACTTCATAAACTCTGTATCTGATCTTCCATTGGTCATACAATTTTGCCTTGCATCCTTAACACATTTAGATTTATTCGTGTAATAAGGCCCTTCTGGCCACGGTATCCACTTCCCGCTAAATATGTCACATTCTTCTTCTTGTTTAATGCATTTTGATTTATTTCCAAACGAATTCCCCTGGAAGGGAATGTTCACGCCAATATTGTCAAATGGAATGAAGATTATGAGAATTAAGGTTAAGATGATTAAAAGTACTAATGCATCTTTGTAGTAATTAATGTTCTGAGATATGCCCATTGGAAAAGTCCTGAGTTGCTAACTCTCATATGATTAATGATTTAAAAGGGAAAATTTGGAGGAAAATATTTACACAGATGCTCTAATTTGTGAGTAACTCAAGATTTAAATGTGGAGTAAAAAGAAGCTAAAGTTGGTTCAAGTAATAGGGATTACAGGCTTAAGGGAAAAAGGAAACATCAAGGAAGTATAACAGCTTTTACTGACTTAAATTGAAGAAATTGGTAACTCCATCTTTAAATAGCTTTAATGTCATGGTCAAGTATAAAAAAAATGTCATAACCGATATGGAGTACTTTGTGTTATGCGTTGAAGAAATTCCACAACTAGACTAAACATTGTCCAATTTGTTTTAAGGTCATTTTAAGACGTGCGTCATAAGAGAACCTTGCAAAATTAGTGATTCCTTTTAATATAAATGTCCAACTATGCTTTATATATGCTAAACATATATACAGTACTATCTAATTACACGTAACCTCGATAGCAAATATGTTTAGTGGTATTATTTAATATACAGTTAAACCTCGATAAATGAATGCTCTTGGGACCAGCAAAAAATATTCGTTTAGTGAGTTTATTTACTTATCGATAAATGAATATATTATTCATTTATCGATAAATGAATTTTTATTCATTTAGATAGTATTTTTACATTTTTATTTTTTCGTATGATTATTTATTTTACATCTAATGTACAAATACGTATATAGACTATGTACATGCATTATGTACTTATAAGATTCTATGTATGGAATACTTAGAGTCTAAATACATTCAACATGTACTAATAATAATATTCTATGTATGGAATACTTAGAGACTAAGACAATATACCTAACCTACCTACAAACTAATATATATATTTTTCTAGAGTCTTGGTTTACGCTACAGAAATGTGATGGACGTCGAACATCTTTTGAACTATCCTAACGAGAATAATGCAGTTATGGAATTGCCTACAGACGAAGAAATTATCGACTCCGTACTAAATTATGAGAATGATCCAGAACCAGATGATAGTGGCGTCACACCAAACGTGTCATCAAAAGAAGTCTTTCAAGCAGTAATCACCCTACGAAACTATTTGTTACAGCATGAGCAGAATATTACAGAAGTTGTGTTTGCACTAGAAAAAATCGCAGATGTGATGCATTTTGGTGGAAGGAAAAAACAAACAACTTTAGACGCTTTTTTTATGAAGAAATGACTTCTTGTATGAACATTGTTGATTGGAAGAAATATTTTTGTTTTTAGGATATATATATATATATATATATATATATATATATATATATATATCTTATGAATTTTAATGATTATTCATTTATATTTACATGGGCTCTTTAAGAATTCAAAAAAATTATTCGTTAATGCATTTAGCGAGGTTATTCATTTAGCCCGTTTGCCCAAGTCGGGACCGGAGAAAATTATTCATTTGGTGAGATTATTCGTTTATCGGACATTCATTTATCGAGGTTTAACTGTATCTTAATACCCCATAAGTACCAATGTACAAGTAGTGTTTTACCTGGTTGATATTATCTTAGGAATATGATCGTTTGGTTTGGATTCATATTTTGTTGCTGGATTTTACATTAATTTGGTTTAGGATTGAAATTAATGTGTTGAAATTTAAACCAGTTACCCTCTCTTAGTGCTCTACATTTTAATTCGATAATTGCCCCCACTCAGTGCCGGCCCAGTGGACACAGACAGGCTGTCTGAGGCGCAGCCCAACCCAGTTCTTTAAAAAAAAATTAATTTAAATGTAATGCTTTTCCAATAATTCAAACCCAGTACCTTTAGTACTAGGTAGGAGCTCTACCATTTCAACTAGACTTGATACCTCTTTAAAAATTACATTTTTTTCTTATATAACTTATAAAATTGGGTGATAAAACCATAAAAAAAAAAAAAAATTGCGAGTAATAATGGATTTTTTTTTAAAAAGAAAAATAGAATATGCTCTAGTATATCATTTTAAAAAAATTATATCATCTTAATTGATTTTATTTAGTGTTTATTTTATATTTTAGTTATCATTTTTGGCAAGACGGAAAAAAAAATTGACTGAGGTGCTTTTAGCCCTTGAACCGACACTGCCCCCACTCGATGATCTAGAGTAGTAATATTTCTTCTGTTTTGTAAGTCTGAGCTTTGCTGGAAACAACAGATTATGACGAGCGGTTATTTGGTTTCCACTTCTATAGTTCTGTGGTTAAAATTTGGAGTCAGATTTTTGTTAGATTATAGAAGACTCGAGACCCACTATGAGACTTTAGTCAATTCCGTGTTTGTTTGCATCAAATCATTGAAATATGACTAATCACATATATATGCATCATTAAACTGACATCTTCAAGAAAGATTCACCATGGGAAGTACCATGAGACTTTATATATAAGTTGGATAGCACCTCGCTATAAAGATTACCAACTTACAAATTACATTCAAGTAGGAAACCCAAAACCAACTATAAAGAGAATAAGAAAAAAAGCAAAACTCATAAGCATATGTAACTCGAAAAATACCAACTACAACAAAGACTACACAAGAGTTTGGAACAATATGTATGAACAAAGAAATATAGCAAGGATTCATAATTTGATGGGAATCTAACCCAAGTTATTGCGAAGAAAATGAGAAAATTTTCTGTGTTGGATCGTTAGAGCCATATCATGCACAACCTAACTCAATGAGAGACCTTGAAAAAGATTTAATTCAAACTGATCTATCAAGAGAGTCAAAGTTGAAAGAGCATAGTTCAATCACATGAAGCTCTAATATAGAAAAACATCACAAAGTCATCACCATTTGCCTTGTCCAAGCAAATTACTAATCCAATAAACTGTAGGAAACCCATATAAGAAACAAAATAAACTCTTTTTTCTTCATAAAACTACTTCTCATACGGGGGAGTTTCTGACTTGAGATTTAACTTAGTCATGAGATGATCAGAGGAGTTAATTTGCATTTTAATTAGGACATAATGTTGCTAAAACAGATGGGTTGCTCATTTGAATTTTTAACTTAATCATGCTAATAAGCAGAGACGTTGTTGCTCAAAACGACATGCTATGATATCTGTAACTCTTGTCTATTCGATAACGATATTAAGAGCTCCTCAGTCGACAATATATATTTCTCAATATTTCTTTCTAGCTTTTTTTAATATTCACTAAAAAAAACTGACTAACCCAATAAAAAATGTAAAACAAATACGAGGCGTGCGATGATGTGAAATAAGTTACCAGTTTGTGCGAACTTTTCATATATCCGTCTGGTAATCTAGTTGTTGGCTATCATGGGTTCAAGTAAGTGTTCACTAATGGATAGCACGTTTTTGACTTAAAAGTTATAAGGGATGCAAAGTTTAATCACACTAAATATTAAATATTCTTAATTTACAGCTTATAAGGCACCTTTGACTGATTATTTAAGGTTAGCATTAAAATTAGTTAAAAGAAATAATCGAACACGATCTCCAGACTGTTAGGCAAAGGAATGGTCAGTTGGCATCCATATTACCCTTTAAACCCCATCCATTTTCTCCTTTTATCCTTTTTTAACCCCATCATCATACATCATTACTACCTCCAACAAACAAAATTGTTAATTCATTAGTGCTAAAATTATCCAACTTTAATCTATTTTCTAAATTAAAGTATGAAAAAAGTAAAAGGTGGCGATCTGGGATTTAATATCTTACTACCCCTTTACACTTAAAAGTTAGATCTATTAGCTAAAAGTATTTGTAAATTTGTTTGACAAAAATTTAAGGAGTATACCTGAAACGGTGAAAACTAGTTGCTACATTATATCATTGTTGAAAATTATATTTATTTGAAATTTTTACTTAAATAGGTTTAATTTTTCGGTATCAACCAAATAACATATTAATTTAAATAATTATAAGGAAAAAAGTACATGTAAGCATTGTTTGGCCAAACAAGGGATTGAAGAAATCTACATTTAGTTAGTAGTGTAGTGTAATGTAGTGTAGTACTAATAAGTATTATTTTATTATTATTTTGATATTAATAAAAAAATAGAAAAAAAGGGGGAGTAAATTAAAAAAGAGTGGGAAAAGGAAGCCAGCTATATACACCACCCATATGACTAGATGTTGGGCCCCCACACTTGTGTGAGAGAGAAATTTGGAAATTAAAAAAAAGAAAAGAAAAGGTTGTTTTTATACCTTAAATTTCTCTCCTCCTCCTATCCCATCATTCCTTCATTTTAAGCTCCATTTCTTTCCCCTCAACAAATCTCCAGATTTCTTTAAGGTATTATTTCCCATCATTTCATTCTTCTTACATTACAACATCAAAAAAGGGTAATCTTCCATTTTTCTTTTTCTTTTCTAAATGCTTAATCTTGCTACCAATTTGATGTTGGGTTTGAGTTTTTTTGCACCTTGTATTTGTTAATATAGTTGAATTTAGCCTGATTTAATCATTGTCATCTATTTCTTAGGTTTGATTTAGTACTCTCAAAATTAACAAATTGGAAATTGAATTTTGGCATAAGATCATTGTAACAGATGTTTAAATATTGCCTGATGAATACATTTCAATAACAAATTATGGTAAAAGAAAGTCCAAAATAAAGATGCCTTTTTTTTTTTGCAATTTTGGTTACTCACTGATGGCCTGGATCATAAATGATATGCAATATGGAATGGCTGTATTGTTGAAAATGATTCTTTTCTGCCATTGAATATCATAAATGCGATAATTTACATCAAAGTTGCGGTTGAAACTGCGTCTAACAAATTGTCTGTGTCGGCGACTTTTCTGCCTTTGGACGATTTTATCTTCGTTTATGTAAAATAAATGATGTTTTCAGCCTTGTACATTGTCAAAAATCTGAAGTTCTTGATGATTGTACGGATGACGTAGATAATCTGGAAATGTTGATGAAAAATTTGGAAAATTACTGGGTTTGAAAATTTGGGACAAATTTTTTGGGCTCGAAAAATGGAAATGAATTCCCTGCCAAATAGCTGATCCGATCTGTGTTTCTTAAATTGGTTTATATTAAGCATATTTATGAGAAACATTAACTAAAAGCAAATGAAAGGATAATGATAGCATTTCAAGCATATCGCTCTCCGAAATACCTCATTGTGTTTCTTTTTTATTATGAAAACCTTATTGTTTTCAGAAATGTGGTGTGAAACTAAAATTAACGACATGATTTTATTTTTTTCAGAAACAAACTTAGGAGATGGCAGATTCCGAGGATATCCAGCCCCTCGTTTGTGACAATGGTACCGGAATGGTCAAGGTACAAGCTCGTAATTCTAATCATTAAATTTCAGCCAAACAACTGTTTGCAATTATGATCATGTCCTTGATTTTTAATTTTATTTTACGGATCTTAATAATTTCAGGCTGGTTTTGCCGGAGATGATGCTCCAAGGGCGGTTTTCCCAAGTATTGTGGGCCGCCCTCGCCACACTGGTGTGATGGTGGGTATGGGTCAGAAAGATGCCTATGTTGGTGATGAAGCACAATCGAAAAGAGGTATCTTGACCTTAAAGTACCCAATTGAGCACGGTATTGTGAGCAATTGGGATGACATGGAAAAGATATGGCATCACACGTTCTATAATGAGCTTCGTGTGGCACCCGAAGAGCATCCGGTTCTACTTACAGAGGCTCCTCTTAATCCCAAGGCTAATCGTGAAAAGATGACCCAGATCATGTTTGAGACTTTTAATACGCCTGCCATGTATGTTGCTATCCAAGCTGTTCTCTCTCTATATGCCAGCGGTCGTACTACTGGTAAGAAAAACTTCGTGTTTAGATACCGTGTTTTCAATGTTGAGATGGATACATTACTTTAGTGTTGTTAACATTTTCTATGCCATGAGAAACCATAAACGTGTCGTTGAATCCATTTGTTTTCATCCAAACGATGATAACGTAGAAAGGTCCATAACTTTGATAACCGAATCTTGGTTCTACAGTCTACACAAGAATAATTTTATGATCCAGAAAAGTTATTGTATTTGTACAAGATTGTAAATTGGCCAAACTGCTGAAAGCCTAAAATTGGCTCGGATCTATAACGATAAGATTCCTATAATATCATAGCATCCACAACACCTAAAGGGGTAATGAAAAGTCTACTTTGACATGCAGGATGAACCTTTTTCTTTCTCTTTTGAGAGTTGGATATGGAAAAGCTTTTATTTGAATATCTCTTTTCCCCCTCTCATTCAGGTATTGTTCTCGACTCTGGAGATGGTGTGAGTCATACAGTCCCCATCTACGAGGGCTATGCTCTCCCGCATGCGATCCTACGTCTCGACCTTGCAGGCCGTGACCTCACCGATGCCTTCATGAAGATTTTAACCGAACGTGGTTATTCCTTCACCACCACAGCAGAGAGAGAAATTGTGAGAGACATGAAAGAAAAACTTGCCTACATTGCTCTAGACTATGAACAAGAACTCGAGACTTCCAACACTAGCTCTTCCGCTGAAAAGACCTACGAGCTGCCAGATGGGCAGGTCCTCTCCTTTTATTTTTATTTTTATTTTAAAAATAAAAATATCACTTTTATACGCAAAACCTATCAACTTTTAAAATGGCAAATATACCAACGTATTAAGATTCACAGTTTAAATGCCAATCTAAATAACTAAATTTTAATGCTCCAATCTTTCAACATCCACAATTTTACACAAAATCGAATAATTCGTTCACTAACCCATCAGATCTTATCAGTGCTTAACGGTTCAACTTTTGATGTTGGTGTACTAATTGTTCAGATTTTGTGTATGTTAGTGATTAATACATCAACGTGGTCGAAGATTAATACATTTCGTGCTTTTGAGTTGAAATTGTAACTCAGCTGTAAAAATTGTTTCATTTTATTCAGATTATGACTTTAAATAGTGTGTTGTGCTAATTATCAAATCTTAACAGCTTTTTGTGATTTCATATTTTCACATCTACCATTGAGCTAACCTATTTCCTCTGATTGACAGGTCATCACCATTGGGGCAGAGCGGTTCCGTTGCCCAGAGGTCCTTTTCCAGCCGTCGATGATAGGGATGGAAGCTGCTGGTATACACGAGACTACGTATAACTCGATAATGAAGTGTGACGTGGATATTAGGAAGGATTTGTATGGTAATATTGTGCTTAGTGGTGGGTCGACTATGTTCCCGGGTATTGCGGATAGGATGAGCAAGGAAATTACTGCTTTAGCCCCGAGTAGCATGAAGATTAAGGTTGTTGCACCACCTGAGAGGAAATACAGTGTCTGGATCGGAGGGTCTATTTTGGCATCCCTAAGCACATTCCAACAGGTAATTTAATAATTTATGTCCTCATTCTTGTTCTTGTATGCATTTATATATGTATTTGGATCTTGCGCAAAAGGCCATAACAGACTGGGTTATTTGATAATTTATGTGGCCAAATGAATGAAAAAGAGCACCAGGAATGTTTAATCTTATTTGATTCTATCGAAATGAAGGATGAATCTCTGGATTGATGATTTAAATTATAAATAGGTTCTCTGATGAATTATATTTTCTCATTTTCTTTTTGCTTGTGTGTTTCTGGAACAGATGTGGATAGCGAAGGCAGAGTATGATGAATCCGGACCATCAATTGTTCACAGGAAGTGCTTCTAATTTCGCGGAACCCAAAAGCGTTTGATGAAAGCGTTTATTTTCCATCAAGCAGCACCTTCTGGTCATATATCATTCCAAATATTCCGTCCTCTACTTTGTTATTTCCCTTTTTTTTTCGTTCTTCGGTTTCTTTCCCCCTCATTTATGCTCTTTCAATTTTTGATTATTTCAATGATGAGTTTTGAAGTGAAAATGAACACAACATGATCCTCCATCCTTTCCATCAAAAGTTTGTAGCAGAGTTATATTCTTTGTATTCCTATGATTTGGGTTGTATCAGATATTACTATTAAAACGTTTATTTTCAAATGTTTGATTTGATGTATGTAATAAATATAGTATCTTCCAAGCTTTGTGTTGTGTACAAAGCCGGTTTTTTAATAAGCTTTTATTCCCCAAGTTGCATATAACATCATAATTTTCCACGTTTTCACGTATTAATCCATCAATACATGGCTGGAATCTGTGAACTGTGGATATGTTTCTTTGTTGCACATGGAGATGTATTTTTTATTTATTTGGCATCGTTGTTGGAACTCGTTGCTATCATCATGCCATGTTATTAGGTGAGATCAGAAGGAATGTTCCTGGTCATTTTGATACTCTTCAAGAAATAAATAGGTGCGAAACTTTTCTAAGCAAATATATGTGCATGTTCAATTGCAGCTTTAATCCTTGTGTTTTGATAATTTGCTTAAATACTGAGCTGCATTTGCTCGACAGCTCTGGAGCTTCATAATTTTGGATTTTGGCATGTAAAAACTAGTTTATGTAACAAAATTCCAATTAACTTTTACAGGCCCAAACAAGCCAGCTTACTAATTACAACCTGCTTAGATATGTCTAGGACTTGAGAGATTTTGACAAAGCAGAGCAAGCCTAGGCATTAATACATGGCTGAACTTTATAGCAAATTCTAAAAAATATATAGAGTGAATAGGAACTTGAGGAGACCATGAAAATTTACAGGAAGATGCCATGCTTTATAATAGTTGCCTCTAGAAAAAGCTGTAGTCTCAAAGGAGCACTATTATAACAAAGAAAATCTACTTAAATCTGTCATGGTTTAGTAAACTGTCAAACGTAAAAACGTTGCCAGCAATTCCGGAAGTTGATCTTAAAAGGTTCAACTGGTTCAATTACTTGTTCAACTCATTGAGATCGAGAAGCTCAAAATTAAGTTGTGTGCACAAGTAAAAATGGGGATCACTGATACTATAGAAAATGTGGCATTAGAAACAACCACCTTCCAATTCTCTGAAAACTATAAGTAACCAATATCTCAACATACTATACAAAAACTCATTGAAACATGTAAGAAATCATTCCCTCAGGAAAAAAAAATCAATAAAAAGTTTGAACATACTACTAAACCAAAAAAATTCCCAGAACAACTCAGCGATGTACCTATCCGCAATGTTGAAAAAAAGGGTTTATCTCTGTAACTCGGGAAACTGAAGGGAATTAGTAAAAAAAGACCATTAGATGCCGCAAAATTATTCCGAAAAAGATCAGAAACATGCAAACTGACCAATTCAAGTAACTACGTCCCCAGAATCTGTACTTGCATTGATTCCCTTTAAAATGCTAAAATGTGAAGGCCCAACAGTATCAATAAATCCTCGTATAGATTGCTCAGGTACAGATATTTTCTTCTCCAGCAACTCATGGTCTATGAAAATAACAATTACAGTAATGTCGTCATGTATACAACGTCTCTTCCACTGCTCAATCTGCTTGATTTCTTCATAACTCATATCATTCTTTACAGCTGCTTTATTCAGAGCTGATCTAATAAGCTTTCGGGCAATTCCCTGATCATACACATGACAACAAAATCCTATCAGAATCTTCCGCAAGTACTTTGTATATATAATATATGTACATAAATTAATTTTGCCCACATAGCTACTCATCCAAAGATTGAATTTCAATAGGCCCTTCTAATTTAGCAGTAGAGTAACCCCCGTGGTAAGGCGTAATTCATCGGTTCAAAATTTCAAATCCAATAAGGGGTTCTAGTCCTTTTTTCACTAAAAAAAAAACTCCAATCATAGCTTTTCTTTGGAAAATAAATAAATAAGAAAGTAAAAATTAACGGAAGTCTATTCTTTTTAAGGGCACAGTTGCAACACATTCAGATGTTGTGGGCTTTGTTGTTGATCAAAGTCAGTCGATAGAATTTACAAACGACGAAGCTATAGAAAATTAAAAAAACTGGAATGGAAGTATGGAACTTACAGTTCTAGGATTGTTGAAAACGATATCAACGGCTTGCTGATTTGTCATGTGATCCCAAAGTCCATCAGATGCAAAAATAAGAAATTTGTCATTGGGGCCTAAATTTCTACAACACAATGTGGGCTCAGCAAGTAGAGCGGGTCGAGTAAGAGGTTCAGGAAGGTGAAAACGAGGAAATGACTCATCAAGAGCAAACTCTGGCCTCTTCAAGTAAGCATCCCCGATGGATCTTGTAACCTAGTAAAATAAAGATAGAAACATTAATTTTTATTTATGTTACTGCATTTTCTGTGGAAAAAGCTTTGATACTTAATAATTAGTTCGAGCACCTTAACAGCCAATAAGTTGAGCAATATAATTACAGTTATCAAGAGCAATTCATGCTATGCTGCATCTTTTTGTACCTTGATACAATAAATCAAAGGGCGAGATAACGGTTCACGACCTGGTTAACAAGTACAAATGTCTGAACAGAGACTTTTGGCCTGGAACTAAAAAAAAATTACCACTCATGCTTTTCGCATTTTTCAAAAAAAAATCTTAGCCAGTGGCTTCTTTCCATAAGTATCTAAATTCGTAAATAGAAAGTAATGTTCAGCAATAAAAACTGTTTTCCTATGGCATTACAGGTTAAATGTTCTTAGAATCTGGTTTTGTAACGGCACGTAACTGCCCATAAAGAAAAAAATACCGGGAAAAATACTGATAAGCAACATAAGATTCGCAAATAAGAGAAAGGAAAAGAAATCCCAACTTATATTTACCACCGAAAGGTAAGTTTTAGGTGTTCTAGCGCAGGAAAGAAAGTTATCAGATGTACACACCAACCCCACACTACAAATGAATGCCAAATTAGAGGCACAAAAATAAAAAAGGAATAGAAATGAATGGTCCGAGTCGAATAGTTAGGCTAACCTGAATAATCCCTTTCACACGCCACGCTTTGTTTTTCTTAACTACAATATCCGGATCATCTGGATGCAAGGACCTGAGTTCTTCTCGAACTTCCTCAAAACTTGCATTATGCTCCTTACTCAATTGTTCTGCGACAATGTTATTTGACTTATCTTCATAGCCAATCACAGCTCTAGAGTCGCCTAAACTTGCAACATAAAGGGTTTCTTTCGAGATAATTCCAACCAGGCAGCAAGACCCAACAGCAGCAATTTTTTGTTTAGATCCAAATGTCCGGCGTACAAGAGAGAGAAACCCTTCTTCGGTAGCAGAAAAAGCGTTCGATATAACATCTTCAGACATTGTTCCGGTTTCTTGAGCAAGCTCTACAAAAAGAGAGGGAAAGAGATGCGGAGAACAAGAAAATGAGATTTATGCATACGATTTACCAAATAGTAAAAGTCCACACATGCAACATCTTTAGCGAATTACAAGATACAGGCATAATAGAGTAGATCAGTAGATGAGAAGTCACTGACATGTTTATATGGACAGGGCATGAAAAAAAAAAGGGCGGAAAGAAAAGAAAAGCCAATTGACGGAGGCCCTCATAGATAACTGAGTCAATAAAAGACAGCATCGTATCATAACTGCAGATATTTAAACAAGTTCAATATCCAAAAATAAACATAATTGTGGTAGCCAGACGGCCCTTTGGATAAGCTCTAGTAATACCTACACCAGAGGAAGGTAACTTAGATTATTAATTTATGTAAGGGTAGAACTTCATTATCTTCTGAAGAACAGTTTATCTAATTTAGCTCTCTCCTTATACTTTTCGCTTACAATGATTATTACAGAGAAAGAAATAAAGAACTAACCGCATCAATTACCCAACAAAATTCTCATGATAATAGACCTTTATTTATGTACTTAACTGTTTCCTCCTCATTTATCTATTCTGGTTCCCATACCATGTTTTCCACTTCTCCTTAACCAAATCGAATGCCTATCACTATATAACTGTCCCGCTTTGCTCTTTTACATGTATAGACTAATTAGATTAGCACTCTAGCAGTCAAACAGGAAATAAACAATTTCAAAAATAATGAAGCGTGATAGAATTATTTAGTATTCCCGATGCCAGCTTATTCACACAAAGTTGCAAACAAACAAGACCCAAGGTTCAATAAGGAGGACAAGTTGCCCAAACAGAGTAATTTTTTTTCATACAATTACTCTCATTTTTGTCTGGATACAAGACATCTTCTTGTCTTTTAATTACTCTATGGTAGGGACCAAGCAAGTTTCTCAAGGCTTATTCATGATGGGCTAGCCTCTACATGTACACATAATCTGGTGTTAGACGACAATGGACAGTAGACCGCTGCAGTGCGGTATAGAGTTCTCTACTATGATCCCCGTTTCTCTTTAGGCAAATTGAATGCACATCACTCTCTTTGCTTATGTAAAGACCAAATAGTTTCAATTCAGTAGCAGACAAACAGAAAAATAACCAAAAACAAGCGAAAATAAATAAATATATAGAGAAAGAAATGAAACCCCACACAATCATAATTAGGATGAAAAATTTGAATACAAAAAAGCTCTAAATTTCCAATAAGGATGAAAAATTGCTTTAAAATTGCAGACAAACAAGCACTAGGGGTCCCATTAACGAGGAAAATTTAAAGTTACTCATCATCATAAGATGAATCTAGACACTGTAGATCACTCCCAATCATATTATATAGTACATTATAAATCCATGCCATGTTAAGAGTCCTAGTTCAGTAGCAGGCAGCTAAATAAGAAAACAACCAAGTCCAGAAAGAAAGAAGAACAACAAAGTACTGTGATGTTCCCCAAACCAACTTACTTAAAACTACTGGCAAACAAGTCCTAATTACCAATAAGGAGGACAGGTTGCTTTAAAAGTTGCAGTGAAACAAGCAATAACTTCCCACATTAAGAAAAAGTTGCAGCCTAATAATCCAATTCAGTAGCAGCAGTCAAACAGGAGAAACAAACCAAAAGCAAAAATAAGAACATACAAAATACAGAAACAAAAGAGAACCGCAGAAAATTTAGTATTCCCTAAACCAACTTATTTACCTATAACTTGCTTTATGGTTGCAGCCAAAAAAGCACCTACTTCCAATAACAAGAAAAGCTGAAGCCAAATAGTTTCAATTCAGTAGCAGCCCACAGCCAAACAGGAAAAGACCGCGAAAGCAAGAATTAACGAACAAATACAGAAACAAAAGAAACCGGAAAGTATTCATGTCATTAAGAGGGATCTGTTCTATACTAATGTTAAGCTCTTTTGAGTGTGCTAATTTATTGGTTAATTGCAGAATTTACCAGTGATATTGAATCAAATTTCAATTTGGTTCCACATTTTGGTTGTTTAGTTACTCCGCTACTTGCATTCACTTTAATGTTCCCTAAACAAAATCATTTCTTTAAAACATGCCTATAAGGAGGAAAAGCGGCACTCACTCATGTGATGAAGAAATAGGTTTTCGCGAACAAATCTAGCGGCCTCAGGCCCACCATGTCCATCATAAACCCCGACAAACACAGCATTTGGGCCCGTCTCGACCTGACTATGGTCCTCGAGCTCAGCGTTTCCTTGCACCACAGAAAACGAAAACTCCCCAGCAAAATGCTTCTCTAAGTCCCTGCTCCACTGCGACCTGTCGTCTCCACCATCGGATGAATTCGACGTGTCATCGTCCTCGTCTCTTGTCATCCGGGCATATCTCCTAACGGGCTTCCAGCACGCCGAAGCAGTTCTTCCTATCCACGGAAACATCCCACATTTCCGTCCTGAACCAAACCCTATTTAAGGAAAATAAACAAAACAACAGCCGATTATACTCTTTTCTTTTTAATTATTTTAAGAAAAAATAGTATGCCAACGAGACAGGGAGGCATACAGTTGAGTATACTCCCTTCGTCCCCAAGTAAGTGTCCACTACATACCACGTGCAAGTTTGACTTGCAAAAATCTCGTTTTTTTAAATACTAAACAATTTTTTTTTTAAAGTTGATCATATAGTTTAACATCTAAACTATGTGTAAAGCTTTTTAAAAAAATCGATTTCGGTATATTTAAATACATAATTTTTGCAAGTCAAAGTTGCACACAGTTTCATAGTGGACACTTATTCCGGTACGGGGAGTAATTGAATACATTTGCTATGCGCATACATACATAGTCAGATAAGTTTATCTACATCTATTAATATTCTAATCATAATCCATAGAACAGAAATAAAAAATAAAAAACTGTGCGCTGTGTTCTTGAATTCAAGAACAAACTGGTCAATTCATACATACATAAAGAGAAACGGGTGATTATACATGAAAATTTATACTATATACTTAAATAATCTGAGAAATAAACATATTAATTGAACGGAAATTAACTTGTTTTTTTCTTAAGAGATTCAATAAATTGAAAAATGTGTACATACAAATATGTATATATTCAGAAGAGATAGAGAGAGACCAGAAACAAAACCCTAGAAGAGTGATAACAAAACATTTAATAATAAACATATATATTTATATACTCATATACATATACATATACAGGGACAGAAATTGACGATTAACACTATATGAAACGGAATTCGATTAGTTCTTGAATTAAAAAGAAACGATTAAACACATTTAATAAATTGAGTACACGCATAATCAATGTATATAGTATATACATACATACATATATATATATATAGAGAGAGAGATAATCAGAAAGATACCGGATAATAGACCGATGACGATAATTTGTGGAGAGGCGTAATAGAGAATTTAAGAAATAGTTTTATATATATTTATGTAAATATATGTATGTATTTATTCATTTATGTATGTATATATATAGAGAGAGAGAGAAAGAAGGGGGGTTTAGAGGTTTTGAGGAGAGAGAGAGAGAGAATAAGACGGGAGATGATATATAGCGAAATTGGGAAAGTTGACAAAGCGTGTTATTATGAAATCTATTTTGGAAACATTTTTCACCTTTCTTCTTTTTTTATTTTCAGTCGACTTATTAATGGTACTATAAGAATTTTGAGTCACCAATTCGATCCGAAATTGTAAAATAGTTGTATATTCATCCATCTTCATGTGTTTTTTTTTCCTAAGATTTCGTATGGATGAGTTGTTTATCCCCCGGGTGTACGTGAATGTTATTTTTTAATACCCCGGGTGTATGTGAAAGTTTTTCATTTTACTACTATATACTCCGAACTATCATAATTACATTTAACCTATCTTTTTTGGGATAAACAAGCACCCATTTTATTGAAGTATAAACTATTACCATGGGGCAGGGTCTCCATGTTGACCACAATAACAAGATCCGATGAACATATGACTTGGCCTAACACTAACGCTACAATAAACACGTTACAGAGGAATAGATAGAGGCATAAACAAAAAATGAATATTTGCTTTCGATAAACACGCCATATGAATTGCCTTTTGGACATTTCATCGCTTAAGATGGTTTTTGCCTTTTTGGTCAGACCACTTGTGGACTTATTTTGATTAATTATTGAGAGGATAAATTTATAGTAGTTATTTACGACAAACTTATGGTCATTGAACTTAAAGTTTTTTTGTTTTTAGGCCATATAGCAAAAACCTATCCAAATAAACTGTACTAATATATAAGAAAAAAATAACAAATAAGTTAAGCTACGAAGCTTCACGGAGACAACGGGAAAATTATTGAATCATAGGTTAGTTTTTGAAAACAAAAGATCCTTACTAGTATTTCATATGAGAAAAGATGAACCAAATAGAATATGTTTACTATATGGGGGTTGTTTATTAATTAAACATTGTATTTAATATTTATAGTGGGATTTTCGTGGGGACGGGAATATTCCCCTATATGTGTATAAATTACGGAATAGCCGCTTATCGGTGGGTAGTTGGTACAACTGTACAAATGTCACTGTATTTGTATACGCGGCTTTACATATATACGCACAATGTTTTTAAAACAAAATACTAATGTGAAATTGCATTTCTCTGTCCCTAAATTTTTGTAAGCTTGTGATGGGTTGGTGTAATGAGTTTATAATTTACAAAAAAGGTCTGCTTAACCGGATTGGATTCAAAACAAAACGAAAACGGTCGTCGCAAGATTGGAAAATTGGACCTGCAAGCTTCGGACATGGTCTCAAAAACAAAATCTTCGTTTTAATTGATCGAACCAGATCCATTTAGCAATTTCAAACCCCGTCTTTTTGCATATATTTTTTTTCATACAAACGTATTAAAGTGCGGACACCGGATAGATCTTAAAGCACAAAGAAAACCTGAAAACACAACGAAATAAATAATCTAATTTTTTTTCTTCTGTGTAAAAATCTAATCATTTTGCTTTGTGGCAAAATCCGCATTAACTTTAATGTGCAGTCTGCACAATGTTGGAAGCTT
The DNA here is from genome assembly GCA_963920805.1 of Primula vulgaris. NCBI lineage: Eukaryota > Viridiplantae > Streptophyta > Magnoliopsida > Ericales > Primulaceae > Primula > Primula vulgaris. Next base: position 6,488,384 of record OY987212.1, on the reverse strand, counting down.
AGGTTCCATCCCTGATAAATTTTGATGCTATCATGCTACCGAGCGATGACTGCTAACAAAACCTTGTTGATGCCAAGGTTAGGCTAAGCGAGTGTAAACTTGAAAAATGACATGACTCAGTAACTAACTCGCAAACTTTCATGAGAGGAAAAAGGCAGAAAAAATATTGTTAGACCCTAGTTAACAATGTATTGTAATCATACAGATTTTCCATCTAATTGGACCTAGACCCAGAAACGTTCAATCGAAGTTTGAACCATAAAATGAAAGTTGCTGGTGGATGAATTATCAAGCTTCTTTTTTGGAAACCTAGTAAATCCATAAGAAGAAGAAAAAGACTGATAATAGAACTCGCACCAAAAAAGTATATATAAAACAAGTTCCAATGAAGCTTCATTTGTTCGACTCCACAAAACACTTCAAGGACCAAGTTCATAACAACTTAAACTACACTGCTTATCGCAGAGATTGATACATATGACTCGCTAATTTAAAAGTTCGCTACAACACTTCTTTCTCAAGAGAAAACTAAAACGACAGAAAGCGATAACTTCAAAGACTGGATTTCCCCATCTTTACCCCTTCAGAGCTTGTTATTGTACCAGAAAACACCCTTGCTTTTGCCACTCTCGTCAGGCTCAACATAGACACACTCTTTCGCTTCTCTCCAGATCGACTTCACAACCGGTGTCCCATCAAACTGATAATAATCTCCCAATATCGGTTTAATCGCCTTAGTGGCTTCCATCGCGTGATAATGCGGCATTGTCGAGAACAAATGATGAGCCACATGGGTATCGGTTATGTTATGGAACACCTTGTTCAACAAACCGTAGTCTCTATCAACCGTCGCAAGAGCCCCCCTCAACCAGTCCCACTCAGAAGAATCGTAGTGAGGCAGTGCAGGGTGAGTGTGTTGCAGCCAAGTGATGAGCACAAGAAAACCGTTAACAATCATTAGAGGCCCACCATAAACGTTAAGCACCCAAACTAGCCCTTTTATCGCCGCTAAACGGTAAAGCCCATAGGTAACCGTGATCACCCCAGCGTCGGAGAGGTAGATTTGGAGCCTCTCCCGGTCAGAGTAAATGGGTCCATAAGGGTCGTAATGGCAAGCGAAGCGGTCATAAGGACGGCCAGAGACGTTGAACATGAGATACAAAGGCCATCCAAGGGTCAGAGTGATGATAACGGTTAAGAGTCTGCCGGGTGGGTTGTTGAGGTATTTCGAGTACCAACCAATTTGTGACTTTGTTTTAGGGACGAAAACTTCATCGCGATCGATGGATCCGGTGTTGGAGTGGTGGCGACGGTGACTGTACTTCCATGAGAAGTACGGGACAAGGAGAAAAGAATGAAGGACAAGGCCGACTGTGTCGTCGAGCCACTGGTAGTCACTAAAGGCATGGTGGCCACACTCATGGGCTATGACCCACACACCGGTGAGGACACAACCTTGGACGAAATAGTAAATTGGCCACACGAGGTAAGGAAGGGGTTGAGGGAGGAGGGGAATGTATGTAGAGGCGATATAGTATAATATAGACGCGATAGTGAGATCGTAAACGACATAGGAGAACGAGCGGGGGATGGAGCGTTTGAAGCAGTGGGGCGGAATGGACTTCTTGAGCTCGCCAAGAGTGAATGTGGGTTTAGAGAAAGGGACCCGTCGGAGGGTTTCTCGTTCTGACTTTTTCTTCTCAGGAGGAACGGACATACGACCACCGGCACCCATTTTCACCTACCTGCAAATAATTCAATTAAGAAAAGAATGCAGTAAATTAGAAACATTAAGCAACACGGTTTCTCTTTAATTGACTAGTCTACCTAAAAAGAAGTAGACTCCTAAGTGTCTTTTTCACCCGATTAGTTAATTTATTGTAGGTCTGGAAAGTTGGATACTGCCAATAAACGTGCTAGCCGCCTAAAAACTAAAGGGAAAGGGTAGGCGCCATGTGAAAACATAAATAATTATTTAAAACACAGTGGGGAAGAAATGAAAGCAATATAACACAACACAAGCAATAATATCAATAACATTCATATTGCCATGTTCACTGCATCGTTAGTTTCTTTGTTGTTTTGAAAAAACTTCATTGTAATTTCCAATATAAAAATGGCAGATCAATTATAAATACAATCATAAAAAACAGAGATGCAATGGCAAAAATCTTTGATTAAAATTCATCGATCTTAAGGTGAAAATTAGAAGATGACCAACTATCTTCATGTGCAAGTCTAACAAAAAATAAGACTCTAGTAAGACCAACTAAGGTCGGATTTCGAATAAATTGGTAATCGTCAATGTTCTAAAAGGCGCAAGGCAGGTTTGAGGCGGAAATAGGTCGCCTAGCGGCCTAGTGCCTAATCCTGACTAATTACACTTTACCATCGGCTAATCGCTTAATCCGGCCTAATCCACTAGGCGCGTAGGCTCATCTTTTAAAACACTTGTAAAACTATATCAAGCATCACAGCAAAGTCATTATTTATATTTTTTTATGCTAAATGAATTCAATCAATTAACTACACCGACTTGTCCGCACAAATTACTTTTTACATGTACCAAGTTTCACGAAGAAAGATACCTTCTGATACGGAATTTTGGGGAGAAAAAGTTTAGAACGAAACAATAACTTAAAATATGAAATCAAAACTCCTCATAAAACTAAGGAGGGACCCCGTGCTATCTCACCCTGTGCGAAAACGGATTCGACAGCAAAGGAGTTGGATAGGGCCCTATGGGCTTGAAACATGAAGACATTAAGTCAAGTTACATTTTATTATGAAATTGGACCTAAAATGAACTTTTTCTTTGGAGAAAGGACACTCAATGTATTTTACTGATTAATTTTTTTGGTCAAGCCAGGAACACTATACTCGGCAAAACGAAGCTGTCAAGGTTCTATTTAAGAATACCATCAAATAACCTCAATAAAACCAATAGCAAGATAGAGCCCGGTCGGATAAAAAATGGTTGGTCCAAGTGGTTGGTATCCGATTATACCACGCTCACCATCAAGGTTAGAACCCTGACGCCTGCGAAGCAGGTTTACCTCCAAATGAAGGTTTTTGATTATCAAAAAATAAAATAAAATAAAAATAGAGCCCAGTCGCAAATGAAAACGACACAAATTAATTGACCAATATGTAAAGCAAAATTCAATATTCAATGTCAACCTATCACGTGCTAAACATATCTGGATCTGCAAGATTTAAACCAATAGAAATTGGTAATTTGGTGACCACTATGGTTTTTTCTTCCGTACTACCTAGAAAATTAACAAGTTTTTAGAATGAATTAAATTGGTAGAAAGACTGTATCTAGAACATAATATGGGTATTGCGATCATTTTATATATAATCTAACTTAATTTGGGTATTAGCTGTAAGCCATACAGTATCTATCAGTGTTATATGGGTATTACTAAAAAGTCATACTACTATATGATGAAATATATGTAAGTATGTAACCACAATCCCGAATCGCCTAGGAAGTTGCCATCTTGACCTAGTATCAGTACATCTCGATTCCATATACGCCAACTCATGTAAAGTAATCCCTATCAACTAGTAGGCCAACAGTTTTCTTCCATGTGTAATGATATATTCCAGTACAAGTAGGTTAATTTTTTTTATTTTCCATAGAAAATGTAATTTTGAAAAGCAAGAGAACCACACACAATAGAATCTTCACAGCTATATAAGTGACTTAATATTGGGACCACAACAGTGGTGAACTTCACTACTATATAGGGACCATTTATGACACTGATGACCCTGCATATAGCTCATGCACTAATTTTAAAGGTTGTTATTCATCTCGAAAGAAAAAGTTTTTAAATCCTATTCATTACGAGTCCCCTAATAGCCATAGGTACACAAGATACTGACTGTTTATTCTCTTAGAGTGATCGATGTGATTTATGAAATTCAAATCTTGTTGTTTAATAACTTAATTCTTATGCAACTCTATGAAACCTTTAATTTCATGAGGAAACTAGATTCGAAAAGAATTGACTATTTTGGGTAATTTACTAGCTTATTTGAGGCTCAGATAAAAGAGAAAAAAGAAAAGGCAGACAACTAGTAGTCTAGTAGTCTGGCTTAGAAATCGTTTCTAGTTTTTAACGAATTAGTAGGCCAGTAATAATTTGAATGTAATACATTCCAACATTATAATGAGAACTTCTCCATTTTCCATTTTTCATTTTCTGCAGTAGAATTAACTTTGACAGCAACACCATCATACTCATCAAAATACACCTTTTCTATAATTTTGATGAGTTGTATTTTGATGAGTTAATAGAAAAAGAATTTTTTGTATCAGTCTCATTTTGAGTTCTTTAAAAATAAAGAGAGCAATAAAACTCATCAACTAAAGAGAGTATAAACCTTCTCTTTATAAGATAAAAATATTTTTTTATAATATTCCACTCTCTCTCTCTTACAAAATAAGAAAAGTCAAGTAATAAAATATTATTAAATAATCAATTTAGAGAATAGAATACCTATAACGGTTCAAATGTTTATGGATCACCACATTCAAATTCGAATCTTCTCAGGTATATAAACGACTTATTAATACCACTGGACCACAACACTAGTGGGGAGTAAGTTTTCTGGCCCCATTTATGCCACTATATGACTCTACAGATAGTCTGTGTACTTATTTTATTAATTATTATTCATAAAAATCACAGAGGATCTTAACAGAAAAATATTCTTATAAGTACAGAAATTTTAAAAGGGAACCTTTGATCGAATAAAAGAGATGCCGATAATTCGTCCTCTTAGAAGAATAATCATGTTCACACACCTCTTCCGTTCATTCATACACTACTTGTGTACATGGCCGGCCCTAGTGTCAGCCCAATAGGCCCTTGAACTTGGGTGTCGTCCGATCGGTATGTGCCAAAAAAATCGTATTTTTGATTATTTTATAGAAATTTCGGTAAATGTGTATATATATATATACTAGTAATCGTTACCCACGCGTTGCGTGTGCGATACGCAGTGACATAGATATGATCCCGACAAATAAACTTAATATTTTTTTTAAATTTTAAATATCGAATGATTAAATATAATTAATTAACAATCGTATATAAAGAGTAACATAATGTTTTACTCTTATAAAAAATACACAATGATTTTGTTTGGAATATAAATGTGTGAAAAATAACATTTTTTAAGTTATTTATGTATTTGAATTGAGTGATGACATTTAAGAGTAATTACAATATTAGAGTGAGGGTATTTTTGGAAAATTTGGGCAAAATTAGACAGCATCAAAATGTTTGGGTTGACTTATATTAATAGTATGATATGATATGAACACTAGTAATCGTGCCCCAGAGTTTGCGTGTACGACGCGTAATGAAATAAAAATATATAAAATAGGTATAGTTATGATATAAATATGTGAATAATACAAAAAAAAAAACATAGTTTAAGATTTAAAAGAATGTTTGGTTGTTAAACAGTGATAAATAATTTTATTAGTTTTTACGTTTTATATTTTTATGTGAGTATGATATTATTGTAATTAATATAAAGATGTAGGGGTATTTTTAAAAAAAAATGGCTAAATTGGACATCATTTGACTTGTTTTGAATTATTATAATAGAATGATACTCGTTTAATATCATATATCAAAGTGTGGTCTAATGGTAATTAAAGTATTGCATCTATCTTTTTCCCCTTTCTAGGTCAGGCGTTGGGAGTCTCCTTAAAAGGTTTAGATTTTAAAATTAAAATTCCCTTTAACTTAAAACTTTTATTTGTATCATCTTGACAAAAAGAATTTTATGTTATATTTTTCCAATACTCATCAATAAATTTCTTTGGAATTAAACTAAGAAGTAGGAGCTGATTTTTTTCCTAAACTTAGCTGCATAATTAATAGGGCCGGCCCTGCTTGAGTAAAGACCAAAACTCAGTCTTGTCCTCTAGTTTTTTGTTTCACTAATCACTCTCATAAGTACAAAGACGTATATGAAATAGTGTAACAGAATACATCAAATTTGTATAAAACTAGAATGCAACTCATTTTTCCTAGTCATTTTCCATTTCTTTTGAGGGCACATCAAATTTGTTTTCAAGTAAATGAACTAACTTAATAGTCACAGCTATATTTAAATCTAACCAATGGAACTGCAGCATTTAATTAAGCAAATTGTGTACAGAGCTTCTTTTAAGCACCTCGACCTACTTTTCAAGTAAATGAACTAGCTTGTGTACAGAGCTACTTTTTCAGTCACATGCAAAAAGTCATTTCCCAATTTTATAAAATCACAACTACAAAAAGACAATTCCTTGCCAGAAAACAGGCAATAAAGAGCACTAATTCATTTATAAACACACATGGAATCTTGATGATTAAATAAAGAATCAAGGTATGCAGATGTACAAAAAGTAAAAGGGACAAATTCACAAAGGCAATGAAATAAATTATTATTTTCAGGAAACAATAAAAAATAGAAGCCAACAATAAAGACAGAGATCTGCTGAGACTTAATTAAAAAGTTGGAACTATGTTTGGTTTTTGTAATTTACTCTCTCCAATTGGCAATTTTCTCCTTCTTTTGGTATCGTTTGTTTTAAAAAATATCTGGCAGATTTCTCCTGAAATATTAAATTTTCTAAGACAATTTCATTTCCAGAAACATAGTTTCCGTTTTACAAATTGATTTGGTCCTTACTTTTATTTGAAATACCATCCTCCGAAGTTTGGAAAGATGACAGATTTGATTCCAATTTTGACACAATTGATAGATTTTCCATCATGGCCATCATAGTTTAACATAAGAAGATGAATAAAAAAATATATAATTGATTAACTATGAAACCACACGGGGGGCTTTTGTAACACAATTTTTTTAGGTGATTTTTGGATTTTTTATTTTAAAAAATAGATTTTCAGGCTAAAAAATCTAAAAATTAAAAAACCTGATTTTAAGTGGATTCTTGTTGGACCAAAAAATCTGTTGACATAGCCTAAAAATGATTTGCATAAAATTGAGATTTTTTCTTATCCATAAGAAGGACCATTTCTATCAGATTTTAGAAACCAGCAGACTATAACCACTGCAATTGAAAATTATAACAAGCAAATTCATTTTAAATATAATCTTGAGGACCCTTCTTAAAATCAACCCAAAATACATATTTCTATTAACATTTCATCAATTTTGGCAGTATTTTCTCAATCGGAAACTAAAGAAATACCCAGCTTTCATAAATCATAAGCGTGTACACATATACCAATTTTCGAGATATCATTTCTATATAAAAGGAACAACAACAAAACCTGAAATACATGTATATATAGTTATACATGCCTACATTAAAACCTCCATTTTTTTTTTATAAAAAAAAACCACATTTTATCAAATTAAAGTCTAAACTCCGAAATAATAAATCTGAACAATAAACAATAAGCGTTAAAAAATGTGCCGCCGAATCCATGAAATGATGAATAAAAAATAAGCTCAAATCAGATAAAATTTAATCTGGATCTAAAAATGATAATGCATGTAGAGAAAATAATCCGAATTTAAAATAGATAAATAATAGACTTACCTGGAAAAAAAATTCTCCGACGAGATCTCTCTCTCTACCCCTCTCTATCTCTCTATCTGTGTATCTTTCTCTCTCTTTATGTGTGTGTGTGTTGTGAGATTATGTGCATGTACTTGAATGTATAACACATATGATATGATGATGATGAGAGAGTGTTATGTGTGTTGTTATGTGTAATGAGCGGTTGTGGTTTAACTGAGGGGTACGTGGAATGCGCTAATTAAAAACCTTTATTTAGAAAAAGGAAAGCCCACTTTTCTCTCCTCCGAGATACATGCCTTTCTTACTAGGCCCTACTAACCTTTTTTATTTAGTATTTATTAAATACTAATACTCCCTCTAAGGTTCTTTCATTTCATTATTTTTTTCATTTTCACCCGCTAGTTTTGATTTGTGACACTAATGTCTCCTATAACGTTTTTCTTTTTTTGTTCTTTTTTTTTTTTGAATTGTGAGAATTATAAATACTCCCCTACATGATCATTCATTAAGTACTAGTTTTGATTTGTGACAGTAATATGCTCCATAAGTTTTTTTGAATTGTGAGAATTATAAATACTCCCCCACATGTTCATTCATCGAGTACTAGTTTAGATTTGTGAAAGTAATGTGCTCCATAAGTTTTTTTTTTTGTTTTTTTGAATTGTGAGAATTATTAATACTCCCCACAATTTTATTCATTAAGAATTTATTCAGTATTATCATGTCTAGTTTTGATTTGTGATAGTAATGCCCCCACACGATTTTTTTTTTTTAAAATGTCAGAATTATAATTACTCCCCACATATTCATTCATTAAGTACTTATTCAGTCTCATCCGATGAAATTTTGATTTGTGACAGTAATGCCCCCCACACATGCTCTTGTTTTATTGAATTGTGAGAATTAAAAAATACTTCTCACAGGTTTATTTATTTAGTATTTATTCAGTTTCACACATTGTAGTTTTTATTTGTGAGAATAGTCAATAGTGCCCCCCACATGGATTTATTTTTTGAATTGTGAAAAATTGAAAATTATAATTACTCCTCGCATGTTTATTCATTAATTTGTTCACTTTCACTTATTTTAATTTTGATTTGTGACGGTTATAACCCCTATAGGTTTTATTTTTATAAAATTGTGGAGAATTATAAATAACTCCCCACAGGTTCATTCATTAAGAATTTATTCAATTTCACTCAGTGTAGTTTTGATTTGTGACAGTAGTGCTCATCATATGGATTTTTTTTTTTGAATTGTGAGAATTATAATTACTCCCACAAGTTAATTCATTAATTATGTTATCAGTTTCACCCTGTCTAGTTTTGATTTGTGACAGAGGTTTTTTTTTAACAATGTTGAGAATTATAATTACTCCCCACATGTGTATTCATTCAGTATCTATTCAGTTTCACCCACTGTAGTTTTAATTTGTGACATAAATGCCCCATGTGGCCTCTGTGTACGAGGAAAGGGTGTGAGCACGACCGGTAATACCTCAATAACTTGGAATTCGTTGGCGGGAACCTACGGGCATAGCAATTAGTTAGTGTTTTCTTATGAGTCTATAAGTCTGTAAATGAAAGATAAATTAAATACTCCGTACCTTGTCATCTCATTGGTTATCTATAAGTAATTATGTATCATAATTAATTTATACTCCTGTTTTTAAATGCTCGATATAGGTATTTGGTATGTTTATCAATTCATGGAGTATGGATCCTCCGGTGCTTCAATGCACTGTTTGGTTTGCATTGTGTCTTGCTATTTACAAAATGGTTCATAAATGAATTAACTTACCGAGTATATATAACATAGATAACATTGAATTTAACACTGTATATGATAAAACATAAAAAATAGACCCGAATATACCTATTCGGGTACGAATCGGACCAGACGTTATTAATGGGTATCCAATGCATTTATAAGAAAACTCGGGATATAACAGTATTTACCCCAATTAAGAATAAAGACAATTATCCAGTAAATAATTGAGCCCATTTAATAAAGGTCCACTGTGAGAAAGCTCATGAGATGACGCATGAGATGGAGACACTTGTCAACATCCTATGACGCATTAATGCCTATAAATAGTCAAGTACTTGCACTGGAAAAAAGACATTCTGATCAAAAAATAAGTACAAGACAGACTTTTCAGAGCTTATCTTACTAGAAAGCATACCAAGAAAAGTCCAATAGGAGAACGAGCATCAAGATAAAATTCAAGATTAAGATTAAGATCAAGTTATCAGACCGAGCATAAGTGTAATAAGAAATTGTAATCCGAGCAAGAATAATTACCAATCAATAAGAAAGAACAACAACGTGCCCAATATTTACCTTCTTTAATTTACATTATTATTGTTGATAAGCATAACGTGACCGATCAAAATTATTGCTTTATCGGTTTATATAAAACTTATATTAAGAAAAGCTGAAAAAGAAAATGAAAAAAAAACCCAGATGTCCCTATATATATATAATACATATCATACACATACGACACTACAGACGAGAAGAAAAAGCAACAACACCTAAGAGTAAAATTACAAATTAATGATTATATTACTAGACATTGTAATGAAATAAGAAAGAAGGGGTATAAATTAAATAAGAAAGCACGATTTGAATATATTTACATTTAAACTGTGATTTTTTTTAGTTTTCTGCGACTTTTTGCACGTTACAAAATAGATTACTTCATTGAAAAATCCCTTTCCAACTCAATTACTTGAATACTGTTGTACTCGATAGTATGTGAATGAAATAAAATAAGATGAATATCTATAAAGATCTTATGTGTCGCAGCAGAAAGAGGAGTAAGGATTCTTACTTTCTTTTTCCGCTATATAAATTTGCTTTTTAAGTTTAGATGAGTAGTAAATTTAATAATTTTATACTGAGGGTATGTTTGGCATTAGATTTTATTGACAAATTTTTTGATTTTTTTATTTAAAATTGTGCAGTTGTTTAGACAGTCAAATTATTTATCTTTTAAAAATCATATTTTTAGATTAAAATAGCTTTAAATCTGGATTTTCATTGAAATTTTTAAACAATGTTTTTAATCTGACTTTTGACCAAAACATTGTTGACAAACATAGCCTATCTATAGCTAGAACAACTAAAAGAGAGGACGTGTAACATTACGAAAACTTGTTTTTGATAATTGCATTTTAAGTTATATTTTGCCAGATAGAATTAGATGGTTGGGCTTGCAGATCCCCCATATCACTCAGAATCCCTAAATCTTCGACTCGATAACTGTTGCTATCTGCAATAGAGTCCAATTTACCAACATTGAAGGTTTTTGATCCATCTAGTAACGACATTTGTCGAAAGTAAGCATCAAAATGCCAATCACCCATTGGAATAAAGCCAGCCCCCATCGCAGGTTTCGGTATGCTAAGTGGACTGAACACCTCTCCTCCCCATTCTGATGAAGCACCTAAGTTCGCAAGACTAGTGAACAAACTCTTCGGCCAAAATCCTACCCGCTTGTGCTCGTGTTCAAACTCAAGGAACCAATTACCATTGTTTATATCCTGTTATGACAAGGTAGCTTAAGCAAATAAGCACTAACAAGCTATGCTAGACTTTGTTTATCTACAAGTTTTAAGTCAATTTCTTCTATATTTCTTTTCTTCAAACAATAATATGTATGTTGTTTTGGACTTTAAGCTACATTCAACAACTTGACATCTCGATTTCATAATTTACATTAAAACATTGTCTTTTGAAAGTTGGTGACCTTTCCATTTTTACTTTTTGCATGATTCAATCAGTTTTCCATTATATTAGAGTAGAGTTTGTTTTCTAGCTTTATCGCCACTCTGGACACAAAAACAATCTATCAAAGATTTTGAAAGGTTTTTTAATATTAAAGGATTGAAGCAACACTAACTCCTCTAGAATTATTTTTAAATTTATTGTACTATAGTAGAATAAAGATACAATATAGCTCGAGTTTGTTCTCATATATGTAATAAAGGCCGAATTAAAATTTAGTCTCCAAATCAAGAAAATCAATTGTCAATAGGCAATTTTAATCATGGGTTCAAATGTTCTACTATTTTCAGGAAGCTATTCTTTTAGTTTCAAGAGAGCAATCGCAGTGTAAAAAAGAGTTTTGCTATATCAGAATTAAGATCTAAAAATAAGCTTGATCGAGTAGCTAGCTAGGATGAATGTACCCTTCAACCTTGCAGTTTCTCTAACATGGTTAAAGAGTGGAAACTATAAAACTTGCTCAAGCTTGCAACTAGGAAGTGAAATTTTACTTTTGTCCATTTCATTTTCATTAACGAGTATGATTTATGCATATTTAAACATTGAAAATCGTTTAAATTGTGAATTTATGCATATTTACCTGGACGATGTATAACTCGGTTTCAAAAATTCGCCCTCCACGCTTTGAACTTGCAGAAATCACTTTACCAGGCGTTATAAGAGTATCTGTAACGACAAATTCACATCTAGTATCGAAACAATGAGATCGACCAGCCTGTTCGTAATGAGTTAAGTATTACCATTCAAACTACGGTGAGTGGTTTATGTATGCTCCATATACATCGAGTAAGGAAACAACTTACATCTGTCCGTATATAGAAGTGAGTATTACCGTCTCCATACAATGCTGGATCAACCTATGATATTTAAGGTTGAGATCTATAAGATAGAAGATTATTGCTTATTAATACTATAAATGTAAAGAATTTTGTACACGTACTCTCAACCCAACTTCTATGCTTTCAAGCTCATTAGCAATCTTCATTCTGCTTGCACTATATTGTTTACCACTCGCTTGTGGCGTCCAACCGCTAAAAGAACTTCCAGCCCCAACAAACTTGTTTATTCCCGCCTTTGTACGAACAATAGCTTACTGATTTTGCATGTGGAAAAAATAGACGTGAGTTAATAAATTTCTATTTGACCCCATATCGAATGACAAATAGGCGTGTATAATGGAAAGACATTTAAAAATTACATGAGTGTCGGCCGTAGGTGTCATGTTTTCAGCAAAATTCCTAACTTTTGAAGCAAGGCTCTCTCGTATAAGATCTTGTTTAGTGATTCTTTTAATTGGAACAGATCCAATAGGGCACTCCTCACTCTTTGTTCCAATGTTTGAAGGATCTTTCAATTTCCAATAGGTCTATACCTTCAGAGGAAGATCTTCCTTAATAATTTCCCAACAAACTGTATAAAAGGAAGCAGAATACCCATATGTACCTGGAGTTGAATCCACATGTGTATTAAAAACTGCATCTTTAACTTCTTCTAGTTTTTCTTAGCATTACTATTAATTTAATCAATTAGCATCATATAGTTTCATCAAATTTGGGTCACTTCAGATTTTTATGGAGAATTGAAATCATATGGATCAAGTAGCACCAATAATAGTAATTTTGTCCTTATATTTTCCATATGTACCAAATTTCAAAAAACAAATGAGAATGCGAGTTTTTGGATATTAAAAGTGTTTTTATGTAACAACTCACTAATCGAGTTGCTACGTACAAACTAAAAAAAAAAACGAAACTTTAATAGAATTTATATTGAAATATTTTTACAACGACTACATTTTTAAATACAATAAATAAATTAAAAGGGTCTAACCATGTTATAGTTGATTGTATGTCCAACCTCTTCCTAATACATTTTACATGCACATAATCAAACTATTGGGAGTGAGCTGCGAATACTCGGTAAGTGATATATCTATAACATGACAGAATAAATAAAAGGTATGAAATATTTCTCTTTGTTATGATAATTGGCTTCAAATTGGTCCCATTTTACCTAGAAACCACACAAGAAGTCTCTTGGTTGACACGGGATTCAGCCTCACCGAGAGACTTTCCTCTATTATTGATAACAGTAATTGGAAGTGACCTATTACTTCTAATGCTGAGATTATTTAGATACAAAGTCAAAACCAGTTTGCTATAAACAGAAATGAGCTAGCTTGGACCCTCTCTAATGAATCTTACCCTGTTAAAATTATGTGTGAGCACCTTAGGGCTAAGGGGAATAAAACAAGGTGGTGTAACCTTGTTTGGAGTACCTCCAATGTCGCTAAGTGTAGTGTAATACTGTGGTAGACTCTGCTCACAAAGTTACCCACCGGGGATAAAATGTCCCTTTGGTTTCCTAACGTTACTACTACTTGTCACTTGTGCAATAAGTATGATAATGACCACAATCACTTGTTCTTTAAATGTGAATATTCTACTAGAATTTTTCATAATTTAATGTACAAGGCTGGGTTTAGTGGCCTTTGTAGCACTTGGAAGGATTGGATTGAATGGGCCATTATCATGTTTAAGGGGAATTCTCTCTCCGCTAAAATTGGAAAATTAATTTTTTCTTGCTGTGTTTATATGATTTGGAAGGAAAGGAACCATAGAAGGCATGGTACAACTTCTAATGATGCTGATACCATCATTAATAACATTAATTTCATGATTACGGTGAGATTGAGCTCTTTCAGAAGTGTCCATGCCAGTTATAGAAACACTTATCTTACAAATTGCTGGAATATCACAAAAGATATTTTTAAAAATAGAGAAAATGAAACTAGAGAATGTTGAAGTTCGGGATATCTTTCAGCACCGCCGTCTTCATGAGCTTGAAAATTTTAAAGGAAGGAGACTAGCTGCTATTACGCTCCTTGTACTAGGTGCCCTATTGACCCTTTCAATTCAGTAGGGCGAAGAGGGCATCGAGTCATAAAGAAAGGTCGTGACAAATGCAAAGATAAAAACAAGAATCAAGGATTAAAAGTTGGAGTTTTTATGAAAGCGAATATTGCTTGTAAGTTTTTGAGGGTATTTTACATTAAAAGAAGTGATAGCTGCGGTGTCATTACGAAGAGCATTAGCAAGCTGATTAAAGAGCTCAATACTACATCTGCAGTTCTCATTCTGATTAGAATTTTGGTCGGAAGATTCAAATATTATCACAAGAGGCTGAAGTTCGGTCGGAAGCATCGACATCATCAACCTCCCACTATATTAGCAAGGATTTTTATATTTAGCACGAGTACGAGAGTTTTTTTAGGCTGGAACTAATTTTCTTTTTTTCTCCCTTTTCCTTATTTTATTTTAATTTTCAAATAATGTTTATTTTGTTGATGTATTTTGCTTTCTAAAACTTACTGTACATGTGCAGTAAGTTATTATGTTCCTATTAGGTTTGGTGGCAATATATGCTTAGTTTAAAAAAAAACGGTATGAAATAAATAGTCAAGTAGGAAAATCGTTGTTTTAATAAAACTCTGTATGTGTTCGTATAAAATAGGGGTCAAGTATGCCCTAATTGTACTACTCTTTGGTATAGTCACGCATTATATAGCAAAGACAACTTCATACCAGTTACCGAGTCTTATCCGGTTCTGGACAAATATACATCATTTGTAACCAAAAGCAACTCGTGTTGTAACAACAACAATCGATATATGAATATCAGAATCAAACTTATACGAATGTCAAGTGAAATACAAAATGATATCAAATACAAGTTTTATTGATAAAAAATAAAATAAACCGCGTCATGAATATATAGTATACAACTCCCCACCGGTTCATTAAGTATTTATTCGTTTTCACCCAGTTTTGTTTTGATTTGTCATAATACTGCCGCCGACAGGGATTTTTTTTTTGAATTGTGAGAATTATAAATACTTTTCACATGTTCGTTCATTAAGGATTTATTCAGTTTCACTCAATCTATTTTTGATTTGTGACAGTAATGTCCTCAGTTTTTTTTTGTTTTTTTTTTAATTGTGAGAATTATAAATACTCCCCACATGTTCATTCATTAAGTATGTATTCAATTTCACTTAGTCTAGTTTTGATTTGTGACATTTATGCCCCCCAAGGGTTTTTTTTCTTTTTTAAAATTTGAGAATCTTGTGGCCTCTGTGTACGAGGTATGGGTGCGAGAACGGACTTGGTAATACCTCAATAACTTGAAATTCATTCGCATATCGACGACACATGAATATGAATTAGTTAGCGTTTTCTCATACTGAGTCTCTAAATTAACGAATAGTACCTTGTTATCTCATTGATTATCTATAAGTAATTATGTATCATAATTAATTTATAGTATTATTCTTAAATGCTAAATATAGGTATTTCATATTTGGTATGTTTAATGCACTGTTTGGTTTGCATTGTGTTTTGCTAATTACAAAATGGTTCATAAATGAATTAACCTACGGAGTATAAAAGGGATAACATTGCATTTAACGGTGTAATTAAAACTTATACTCTTACGAAAAGTATAGAATGGAAATGAAAATGAAAACAAAAAATGTCCCTATACTAGTACATCATACACACGCGATACATTACACACGAGAAGAAAACAACTCATAAGAGTAAAATTATAAATTAATGATTATATTACCAGACATTGTAATGAAGTACGGAAGAAGGGGTATAAATTAAATAAGAATGCGCTGATTTGAATATATTTACATTTAAACTGTGATTTTTTTAAGTTTTTTGCGACTTTTTGCACGTTGCAAAATCGATTAGTTCACTGACAACTCCATTTCCATCTCAATTACTTGAATACTAGTGTATTCAACAGTATGCGAATGCGATAAATTAAATAAGATGAATATCTATTATGATCTTATGTGTCGCAGCAGAAAAAAGACTAGGATTCTTAATTACTTTCTTTTTTCACTGTATAAATTTGCCTTTTAGTTTAGATGAGTAGTAAATTTAATAATTTTATACTAAGGGTCTGTTTGACATTAGATTTTATTGCCAATTTTTTAGATTTTTTATTTAAAATTGTGTGGGTTTTTAGACGGTCATATTATTTATCTTTTAAAATTTAGGTTAAAATAGCTAAAAAATCTGGATTTTCATTGAAATTTTTAGACATGTTTTTTAATCTGACTTTTGCAGTTTATTCGTTTTCCCTAGTTTTACTGGATTCATGGGAAATATTTTGCGAAAAAGATTGTTTTACTTTGAACCAATCACCTGTAATATTTATTTTACCCTTAAATACTACAAAACAAACATAGTCTAAGGGTCCGTTTGGCATTAGATTTTATTGGAAATTTTTTCGATTAAAAATGTTTTGTTTTAGACAGTCAGGTTATTTTGCTTTTAAAATTCAAATTTTTAGGCTAATAGCTTAAAAAACTAAAATTTAAAATCTGGATTTTCATAAGATTGTTTAAACATGTTTTTTAATCTGACATTTGACCAAAAATTGTTGACAAACATAACCTATTTATAGCGAGAACAACCAAAAGAGAGAATGTGTAACATTACGAAAACTTGTTCTTATAATTGCATTTAAGTTATATTTGCAAATAGAATTAGATTGAGCTTGCGGATCCCCCATAATACATCACATGAGACCAGAAGGTATCTCTCTGAATCCCTATATCTTTGACTTGGTAATTGTTGCTATCTGCAATAGTGTCCAATTTATCAACATTGAAAGTTTTTGTTCCATCTAATAACGACATTTTTCGAAAGTAAGCATCAAAAGTTGAATCCCCCCTTGGAATGAAGCCAGCCCCCATCGCAGGTTTGGGTATGCCAGGTGGACTAAACACTTCTCCTCCCCATTCCGCTAAAGCACCCAAGTTCGCAAGGTTAGTGAATAAACCCTTCGGCCAAAAGCCTACCTGCCTGTGATCGTCTTCAAACTCAAGCAACCAATTACCATTATTTAAATCCTGTTATGACAAGATAGCTTAAGCAAATAAACAAGCTATGCTAGACTTTGTTTGCCTGCAAGTTTAAGTCATTTTCTTCTATACTTCTTTTCCTCAAACGTTAATATGTATGTTGTTTTGGACTTGAAGCCACATGATCAACAACTTGGCATCTCGATTTCAAAAGTTAAATTAAAACATTGTCTTTTGAAAGTTGGTGGCCTTTCTTTTTTTACTTTTTGCATGATTCAATTAGTTTTCCAATATAATTGAGTAAAGTTTATTTTTCTAGTTTTATCACCACTATCACACAAAAACAACCTATTAAGATTTTGAAAGGTTTTTTAATATTAAAGGATTGAAACAACACTGACTCCTCTAAAATTATTCACTATAAAAAAAAGTTAATATAGTAACAGTTTATTTTTTGAAAACTGTTGATAAAGTGAGTGTCGCTAAATTTTAACAATAGTTTAACAACAAAAACGGTTGATAAACTGTTGCTGAATTTAGCGATACTCAATTTACCATCAGTTTAGTAACAGACGATGTGATGGTAAGCTGACATTTTTTTATAATGATTCTTAAATTTATTGTACTATATTGGAATTAAGCTGCAATATTGGTCGAGTTTGTTCTCAAATATGTAATAAGGCCGAATTAAAGTTTAATCTCCAAATCAAGAAAATCATTTGTCAATAGACTTTTAATCATGGGTTCAAATGTTCTACTATTTTTACGAATCTAGTCTTTTAGTTTCAAGATAACCATCGTAATGTAATAAAGAGTTTTGCTATATCAGATTAAGATTTAAAAATAAGATTGATCGAGTAGGATGAATGTATGTTGCCCTTCAACCTTGCAGTTTCTCTAACATGGTTAAAGAGTGGAAACTATAAAACTTGCTCAAGCTTGCAACGGGGAAGTGAAATTTTACTTTTGTCCATTTCATTTTCATTACCGAGTATGATTTATGCATATTTAAATTGTGAAAATCGTTTAAATTGTGGATTTATACATATTTACCTGGACGATGTAAAACTGCGTTTCAACAATTCGCCCTCCACGCTTTAAACTTGCAGAAATCACAATACCGGGCGTTATACGTGTATCTGTAACGACAAATCCACATCTTGCATCGAAACAATGAGATCGATCAGCCTGTTCGTAATGAGTTAAGTATTACCATTCAAACTACAGTGAGTGGTTTATGTATTATGTATGCTCCACATACATCGAGTAAGGAAACAACTTACATCTGTCCGTATATAGAAGTGAGTATTACCGTCTCCATACAATGCTGGATCAACCTATGATATTTAAGGTTGAGATCTATAAGATAGAAGATTATTGCTTATTAATACTATAAATGTAAAGAATTTTGTACACGTACTCTCAACCCAACTTCTATGCTTTCAAGCCCATTAGCAATCTTCATTCCGCTTGCACTATATTGTTTACCACTCGCTTGTGGCGTCCAACCGCTAAAAGAACTTCCAGCCCCAACAAACTTGTTTATTCCCGCCTTTGTACGAACAATAGCTTACTGATTTTGCATGTGGAAAAAATAGACGTGAGTTAATAAATTTCTATTTGACCCCATATCGAATGACAAATAGGCGTGTATAATGGAAAGACATTTAAAAATTACATGAGTGTCGGGTGTAGGTGTCATGTTTTCAGCAAAATTCCTAACTTTTGAAGCAAGGCTCTCTCGTATAAGATCTTGTTTAGTGATTCTTTTAATTGGAACAGATCCAATAGGGCACTCCTCACTCTTTGTTCCAATGTTTGAAGGATCTTTCAATTTGCTTTGCAGTGACCTCGGCTTGTACTATTTATCAAATTAGTCAAAACGATTTAAACTAATTTGTCAACAATAATATTATAGATGTGATCGAATAAATTTATACATAGAGAAAACCTCACATTCAATCGTGTAGTTGTAAAATAAAGCATGATCAAATGCAGGTTGCTTGTAGAAATCTACACAATCAAAGATATCTCCGGTGATGGTCTGCACGCATTAACCAAATGTTACAGTTTCTTTGACTTTACCACAAATAAACTAGTTTTTGTTTAGGCCTAAACAAAAACTACTTACAAAAATGGTTTTGATTGATGGTTTGTTTAACACTTTAAGTTTTCTCTCAAACTCTATATCTTCTTCCGCAGAAATATTCCAACGTGCTCCTTGAACACCATTGCACAACAACATAATAAAACATATCAACATGACGAAAATATATGTTTGCGGATGCATTGCTTCACCTGTGTCAACATACAATATATATTATTAAAAGTCAATAACAGACATAATTGTTAAAACTCGCCAAAATTGGAAAACATCAATATAAATTAGAACTTAATATTACAAATAATTGTTAAAACTCACCATAATTTAAAAATATATAGATTCATAGATGGAATCTCAAAAAAAGCTTATCGACTGAAAAACCTTTGTAATTCTTACAATTGCTTCATATATCTATTCATCAAGTCTTACATGCATGAGTATGGCATATATTGATAATGCGGTAAAGAGTAAATTAAGACAGTAATGCAGTAATTTTTTCATAAAAGAATGATCTTACAATGCAGAGAAAAACAAGATTGCTACTAAATGTTGTGTACCTGTATTCCGTAATATTATGTGACAATCATGACGGGTAGATGGCCTATTTATAGCAAAACGAGACCATTATTAATGAGATTCGGGTTTTTATATTTAAACGTACAATCCAATTAGTGATTTGGGTCATGTAATAGCAGTAAATATTCAAAGGTGAGATACCAACAATATTTCTCATGAAATCTTGTATCATCGTTAAAATTTAAATGCACCTATAATCTCTATATTATTCACTTGCTTATTTTTCAAAAAATATAATTAGAGTTATGCCTTTTCTAGTAGAGACTAGCTGTTCGATGCATGTACAGTTGAAAATCCCGCTACCTATGTGGCAGTCGGACTCGGTTGTTTAAATAAAATTAGGTTTAAAACATTTATAATAGTCTTTTTATCTCTATTGTTAATTAAAATAATTAGTTAAAAATGCATTTTTTTGTCTCATTTGTATTATTTTTATAGATGTTAAACAAATTGTTAAATATAACAATATTTTTTATTTTGTTAATTGCTAATGTGGCAAAATACAAGTAATTTCAACGTGAACTGTATTTCAACTAATGTTATTTTAGTTTCTATTTTAGTGCGGATGTACAAAATGACTAATTAATAATTAATTTTAATTAAAATTAGATAACTTTGTTAAGTTAAATACACTAATGTGAAAGTTGAATTTTACATATATGTGTTATTTATCATACAATTAAATGGTGATATGTCAAAATTAATATTATTAAAATTAACACAAATATTATGGATGCTTTTATAGGGAAATGTTATGTTCTTCTTTATTATTTTAATGACATGTATATATGTTGTTCTTATTATTTTAATGACATGTATATTATTTCTCAGTTACTCTTATTGCACATTTGCTAAACTAAATAAATCGATTAAAGTTTCTTAATTGACATGCATGTAAGCGGTTACTTCTATTACTCATATGTTGAACTAAATTG
Source organism: Primula vulgaris (assembly GCA_963920805.1). NCBI lineage: Eukaryota > Viridiplantae > Streptophyta > Magnoliopsida > Ericales > Primulaceae > Primula > Primula vulgaris. The sequence continues at coordinate 6,467,532 of OY987212.1, read as the reverse complement.
ATTTAACTTTCTAAATTCATATGCATGCATGCATGTAAGATGCTCTCTTCCTTATTTGGTTATTTACCATAAAAATCTGTTTGAATACGATTTAAGTTTATTTGTAAATTAATGGTAATTATAGCAGGGTCGGTCCTGAGATATTCAAGGTCCAGTACTAAAAATTGAAAAAGACCATTTGCATAATATTTTACCCAAAGTATTGTTCTGACACCAAAATTTGAAAACAATGCTAAACTCCTTTACCAATCAAACAAATTGTGAGTACATTAATATTGAATTTTTACTTGATATTATGTAAAAAAAAATTGCAAAATATACTAATAAAATTAAAACATAATTAACAAAATTTCAGTTACATATGTGTCATTTAACATACAATTAAATGATGATATATCAAAGTTAATATTATTAAAATTAACACAACTATTATGAATGTTCTTATAGGGATATGCGAAGTTCTTCTTTATTATTTTAATGACATGTATATTATTTCTCAACTACTCTTATTGCACATTTGCTAATTAAACTAAATAAACTGATTAAAGTTTCTTAATTGACATGCATGCATGTAAGCGGTTACTCCTATTGCTCATGTGTTGAACTAAATTGTTTAAAGTTTCTTAATTTACATGCATGCATGCATGTAAGATGTTCTCTTCCTTATTTACCATAAAAATCTGTATGAATACGATTTAAGTTTGTCGGTAAATTAATGATAATTATAGTATATCTTTCCAATTCTCTAAATATTATGCCGAAATTGGCATGCAGTGTGACGGACGGTTTACACTTTACATTGATATACTTATCTAACTGTAACGCCAATTGCCAATGAGCAAGATTTTGTTTTGATTTTGTTGAACATAGAGTTCAATAATGATTTTGATTATTACTTTGATTATGCGTTTAATGATTTTACGATTTCGATGATATAACTCTTGTCTTTTCCAAAAATAGAAAACGTATATTTCAGGTCTTTAAATGATAGAGCATTCAATAACGAAGCCACAGGTTCAGACGGAACCAAAATCGGAGCTAAAACGAAGGAGTTATGAGCATTCGAAGATTTACGGGACCAGGATTACAGTCGACCGATCGACTGGACAAAAACGACCGATCGTTTTTGATCCAATTTCTTCCAGTGAGTCCAGTATAAAAACGACCGATCGTTTTCAGAAAACGACCGATCGTCTGTCTGAAAACGACCGATCGTCTGTAGAAAACGACCGATCGTTTTCTGCAGTTTTCGAAAACAGCTTTTCAGCAATTTCTGGAAAATAGCTGTTAAAACCTTTCAACGGTCATAACCCAGAAAAACAGATTTTGCTGTTATATAAACCAGCCCAATCATCTCTCCAAAGTCACCAATTACACAATCAATCAATCCTTCAACCTCTCTCATATACAAAAACCCAAAATCACCATTTTGGTGAAATACTTCGGAAAGAGAGAAATTGAAGATAAAGAGATACAAGCTCCAACAAAGATCAAACATCATCGAAACCACATATTAGCTTATTTTAGAAGCAATCGATTGTGGGTGTAGTTTCAATATTCGATAAAATTGTAACGAGTGTTTTATAAACTCATTTTTGTGAGCGAGTGATCGGGTAGAGGCTTTGTAAGCGAGTTGCTTAAAAGCTCTAGATCTTTTCATTCGGGACACTCATAAAGTGTGGGGGAGCTTAATCGGTTGATTAGCTCATTAGGATTGTAATATCCGGGAAAAGAATTTTTAGTGAAATACTCGGTAGTACCGAGGAGAGGACGTAGGCGCGTTTTGCCGAACCTCTATAAATCACGGTGTCATCTTCTTCCCTTAAACTTTTATTTTCCGCAAATATTTATTCTTGCTTGCTTGCGTTTGAATTTATTAACGATTATTAACGCTTAAGCTTAGAATTGCGTAAGTTGGGGTGTTAGTTGCACTTAGGTTTTAATTAGGCGAAAATCGCCATAAACCTTATTCACCCCCCTCTAAGGTTAGCACGCGGGCCAACAGATTTTATTGTTTAATAATAATAATAATCGGTGGTGATTCAATTTTTTTTTTACATTTAGTTTATACTGGTGTCTTTATAAAATAGTTCTAGGCTACGCACATACATGTAAATATGTACACATAAAAGATGACATTTTTTCTTAACTTTTAGCATTTCTATAATTCAATATATCTCTCATTATCATTAATAAATGTGTTAGTAAATGCTAAAATACTACTCACAATTAACAATATTAAAATTTGTAAATATCAATTAGTTATATACTAAAAAGAAAAGGCGAAACCAAACATATATATGTACGACACAATTACCATAAAATATAGAAAAATTATTGCAGTTCAATATTCTTGAACTCATTTTTCCACTATTTATGGCTAGGCCAACTAAATCAAGTAACACCAATTAGATACTTAAAAGAAAAGGCGAAACCAAACATATACCGATACATAGAAATGAGACATGACATACGTAGCAGTAGCACTATAAGTATTTCGTCACTATAATAAGTCAAACCAAGTCAAATGAGCCTGTACAATTTAGTCATTTTTTTTCAAAAATACTCATACACTTTTATATTAATTACAATAATGTCATACTCCCATAAAAATATAAAAAAGTAAAAACTAATAAAATTATTTATCACTCTTTAACAACAAAACATTCTTTTAAATCTTAAACTATGTTTTTTTTTAAAAGAATGTTTTTTTTGTACTATCCACATATTTATATCATAACTATACATTTTTATATTTTTTTTATATATATATATAAACTTCCTTACCACATTTGGTCATCTAAAATGATCATCTATGTTACATTAAAATTCATTTATTTTTATTTTACATATTGTGTTTATCAAATTGCTCCACAACAGCTCATCTGTATTACACATTCAGATAATATATTTTTATCTCCAGAATATCATCTAAAATACAAATTGTTTTGTTTTTACCTTATTTTGTCAAAAAAGAATAATTCAACTTTAGTAAAAAAAAAATTACTAGCTTTTAAATAAAGATAAATACTTTTTAAAGTTAAATGTGTGGATGAATCTGAACCGATCAGAGACATGTAAGAGAGACAAGAGTCACAAGACATATATGAGCTACGATCAATTGCTATATATGCAATATGCATGTTTAATTATAATGCTCATTATGATAGATGCCCTGCTGTAGGTTCAAATCTGCAAACTCAATGTGCATAGTAGCAATTTTGTACCTTATGCCAAACTCTACGTACAAGCCTACAACTGCTCATATCATTCATATTTAAAGATTATGATTCATTATTTTTTTCTTTGGATTACTATCAATTCAATCAATTAGCATCATATAGTTTCATCAAAATTGGGCCAATTCAGATATTTATAAAGAATTGAAATCATATGGATCAATTAGCATCAAATATTAAGAAAGAAATGAGAATGTAAGTTTTTTTAGATATTAAAAATGTTTTTATGTAACAGCTCGCTAATCGATTTGCTATAAGCTAAACTAAACAAATTAAAACGAAACTTTAATAGAATTTATACCGAAATATTTTACAACGACCACATTTTTAAATATAGTAAATAAATTAAAAAGGTCTACCATGTTGGTTATAGGTGATTGTATGTCTACCCTCTTCCTAATACATTGTAGATGTATATAATGCATACATATAATTAAACTATTGGGGTGAGTCGCGAAGACTCAGTAAGCGGTATATCCATAACATGACAAAATAAAGAAACGGTATGAAATAAATAATCAAGTAGGAAAACTGCTATTTTAATAAAACTCCTTATGTGTTCATATCAAATCGGGGTCAAGTATGCCCTAATTGTATTGTTCTCTGGCATAGTCACGCATGAAATTATAGCAAAGACAATTTCATACCAGTTACCGAGTCTTATCCGATTCTGGAAAAACATACGTCACTTGTAACAAAAACAACTCGTGCTGTAACAACAACAATTGATATATGAATATCAGAATCAAACATATATGGAAGGTCAAGTGAAATACAAAATGATATCAAATACAAGTTTTATTGATAAAAAAAATAAACAACGTCATGGATATCCATACAACTCATACTTATAGACTTATACAAATTATAACAGGTCCAAAAATGTGTAGTCTACGCCTCATAAAACACCATCTCACGATTCGTATTATCTCAACAATATTACTCTGCACTTGATCACCGTTTTTTTTTAATTCCAAATGTCATCTTTAATTCTCATTGATCCGACTCTGAGAAATAAATCCATAATCTTAATCAAGAAACCATTCTATTACAAAGGTCTTGCAGCAGTTTGATGATTAAAGATTCTTACTTTTTTTTTATCTCTATATAAATGTTTGGGGTTTCAGACGGTCAGGTTATTTAGCCTTTTAAAATCGGAATTTTTAGGCTAAAATAGCTTAAAATCTAAAATTTGAAATATGGATTTTCATAAGATTATTTAAACATGTATTTTAATCTTACTTTTGACCAGAAATTGTTGATAAACATAGTCTATCTATAGATAGAACAACCAAAAGAGAGCATGTGTAACATTACGAAAACTTGTTTTTGATAATAGCATTTAAGTTATATTTTGCAAATAGAATTAGATGATTGAGCTTGCAGATCCCTCCGTAATACATTACATAAGAAAAGTAAGTATCACTCAGAATCCCTAGATCTTCGACTTGATACTTGCTGCTATCTGTAATAGAGTCCAATTTACCAACATTGAAAGTTTTTGTTCCATCTAATAACGACATTTGTCGAAAGTAATCATCAAGATTCATTTTCCCCCTTGGAATAAAGCCAACTCCCATAGCAGGTTTTGGTATGCCAGGTGGACTAAAAACCTCTCTTCCCCATTCCGCTGAAGCACGTAAGTTTGCAAGACTAGTAAACAAATTCTTCGGCCAAAAGCCTATCTGCCTATGATCGTGTTTAAACTCAAGGAACCAATTACCATTGTTTGTATCCTGTTATGACAAGATAGCTTATGCAAATAAGCATAAACAAATTATGTTGGATTTTGTTTGCCTGCAACTTTTATTCAATTTTTTTTAATATATTTATTGTCTTTAGGCAATGATATGTTGTTTTGGACTTTCAACTACATTCAGTAACTTGGCATCTCGATTTCAAAAGTTACATTGAAACACTGTCTTTTGAAAGTTGGTGTCCTTATTTTATTTTATAATAGCAAGATTCAATTAGTTTTCCATTATATTTAACCAAAGTTTGTTTTCTAGTTTGATCGCCACTCAGGGAAAGAAACTTACCAAGAGTTTGAAAGGTTGTGAAATACTAAAAGCCTGAAGCAACGTACACTAACTCCTACATTTTGAGGAAACTCTTATTGAGTTTTAAGATCAACAATCATTATTTATAAATTTATTTTACTATATTAGAATTGAGATACAATACTGGTCGAGTTTGTTTTCATATGTGGAAGAAAGGCCGAATTTGAATTTAGTCTCAAAATCAAGAAAATCAATTGTCAACATGCATTTTAATCATGGTTTCAATGTTGTATGTTCTCCTATTTTCAGGAAGTTATTCTTTTAGTTTCAAGATAACCATCACAATGTAGAAAAGAGTGTTTTGTTATATTAGAATTAAGATCTAAAAATAAGATTGGTCGAGTAGGATGAATATCTGTTACCCTTCAACCTTGCAATTTCTCTATGGGGACGAACAAAAATCCGTCCTTAAATGTATACATTTCAGGGTCAATAGTATTTGTCCTTAATTAAATGTATACATTTCAGGACCAATAGTGTTGGTCCTTAAATGCACAACTACGGGGACAAGCAACATCCATCCCCAAATGTATACATTTCGCGACCAACAATTTTGGTTCCTAAAAACATAACGGGACAAAATAAATCCGTCCCCGAATGCATATGTTCCAGGACAAACATATATTATCCCCAAAAGTATGTAATTTCGGTCTGGAAATCTAAAATTCGGAACCAAAACATTCAATGAGTCTGCAATAAAATTCAGTCCCCAAACGTCATTTCTTAATAAAACATAATAAAAAAAAGATATGCTTAACAAGATCAAATAAGCAAACTTTAAAGAAAATCAAATTATTTGATCACCGACAAGGACACATTTGAATATATTTCAGATAATAAGAATAAGCTGAGTTCATTAATCGCACTAATTTATTGTCAATACATGACTATAATGTTTCATAAGCAGAGTATATAATTGCATTGCATGTTCGCAAACTCTTATAAAGAGATAATATGACAAGTCGAAAGCTCAGAATCATTCCATCAAATATGTGGCTTCTTTATCCGCCTTTATCATCCATCTTTTCATTCGTGAAACCAGAAAAACATCACTGATATATCAGTACATGAAAGCCAAATATGCTTGCAAAAATAGTGATATATAATGAGCCAGTCTAAAGATAAACAAAACTATAAAAAAAACTGTCTCGAAACGGGCCTAAATCATCACTATACAGTAGTGATACATAATGAGCCAATTCAAGAAAAACAGCCCTCGACAGGAAAAAAAACACCACACCGAGTTTTAAAAGATACATCCAAACAAGGTGTAAATGCAGAATCATAAGAAAGAGGCTACTCACATTATTCAAAAGGGTTGTATAAGGATTGTCGACCCATCTGTTGTATCAAGAAATCAAGTTTGGAGTTTATGTTAACGTTACTAGCTTCCAAGCTTTGAACTCTTTCAACTAATTTTTGATTTATGCTCCTCTCCTCTTCCAGTTCTCTCCTTGAAGATTCTAATTCTCCCTCAAGTTGTCTATGACTTCTTTCTCCAGATAATGAGGTACTTGGTTTTGCTCCATGACCCAAGCATTTTATGCTTCCTGGCCTATACCCGAGCACATCAATCGACAACTCTTCAGCCTTTAGTGGAGCAGTTCCGTCTTCTATTGCTTCAGCATTCCTTTCCTTGAGCTTGACTTGAATTTTTACAAGCAAAAAGATGTTGGTAAATAGCAAACATATGTTGGCAAATTGCATATATAATGACCCAAATACATAGAAACATAATTTTTTGTTGTCTTACATATGCATTCTCAGCTTCATTATTCACCCAAGCCTTTTTCTTACTATTATAGTGTGTAGGTTCATACAATTGAACAGGTGTGGGGTCTTCCCCCGTCTCAGGATCGCGCTGTAGATAAAAAGAATTATGTTGCAACTGTTAATGTGCAAACTCGGTTATGATTACTTTAGAAAATTAAAACTAAATTAATTTCAATAAATCATAAACCTTGTTTTATATTTCCTAGAAAAATACGAACATTAAGTACATCTTTTTTTCCTGCTCATATTGAACTTTTCGAAATGACTTCGATCCTGAAGTGCTTGGGACGAGCAGCTTATCTCGATTAATTTTAGCTATCTTGCATTTTTCCTGCATCAAAGACAAAAATTAAAGATGTCAGCTTTCTTGATTTCTTGCATGTTTCCTGCATTTCGAGTTGATCCACGATCAATTGCTGATAATGGTTTGTTTTGTGCTAAAATAATATGTGCAAGGTTTGAGTGACTTTATAACTTTTAACTGTTTTGTAACTAAGCAAGATAGTAAGAACACTAAGAAATGCAAAACATATCAAAAGAAAATTTAAAAACCATAATCGTACCATGTATTTCTCGCGAGACCATGCATCACACATAGTTCTCCATGCAACTTTTGAGATCTTATCAAGTACATCTCCCAGTGCAAGCTCAATTGTGCGATGCTTCCTAAATCGCAGGCGCAACTCATTGATAACTTTTATATCGATCCTTCATCATTGTTAGAACACCATCAACAACATAGGTGTCCTTGTTTGTTTGTTTTTTTAATAAGCATCGGACCAACTTTTATTAGAGAATCAAAGAGTTTTACAATACTACGGAAAGCGATAAATTACATCCGGAATATGGTATTCAACCAATTACACAAACTGGAGAAATGCGTTTTTTTTTTAAAAAGAAACTCTGTTTTGAAAAAACTTTCATGGTGCAATCCTCAACTCTTATCATGTTTAAATAAACAAAACGAATGCGGATAAGCGAGATTAATTAAGATTTAACTTGCCTATGCAGAGGTGTCTTATGACACTGCGCAAATCACCAACCAAGTTGGTTTACACGTTTACCAAACAGAGTAAACCCAAGCGGACTATTCCAGTTCAGTTCAAAAATAAGATCTCTAAAAAAAAAAAAACCAATGAAATAATCTATCATCTCTCATGAACATTATAAAATCAAAAGCTAATGTGTGTGTTTTGTGGGTTTGTAAATGCAAAGTTTCAGAAAAGTTAATCATTAGCTTTTAGGAAAAGTATGAAACTGAGTTCTTAACTCATGGACTGAGTAATGACAACATTACGATAAATTATATAAAGTCGCTAATACTTCGCACACCGTAAAGTAAATCAATCTACGGACCGAATTTTGGTTGGAGAGCTGTGTATGCATGGTCTTACGTGGAGATGCAAATTTTAAAAGTCAGAAGCCAAATGGATAACAAAAAAGAAAAAAATACCGACTGATGTCAATTTTTCATTAAACTGCAACCACTGTCGATACAAGCAACCAACAAAGCTATTTCAGACAATTGTAAGAATATATCATAAAAAAATTGTTCGAACATCACATTTGAATTTAAAAGAGAACAGATAGCTCGATACTACTAAATCAGCTGTTGAATGCATTCTGGAATTGTATTTGTTAACATAAATACTTTCAGAATACGATATTCCAACTGTTATGTAGGATTCTTTAAAAAGAAGCCCAGTAGAATTCAACTAGCACAATTGGCAAATACTAATTTTGGCTATTGCATACAGAGGCTGCACTAAGATAAATTTTAGGCATAGATTAGTATCTTTAATATAAATGGGCAGTCTTACCCAGTTATGGTTGCTCTAAGAATGAAGAAATGACATCTACTGCATCGTTTATGCAATTTCATGAACTTTTTTTCTCCAAGTACGAATTACTTAACACCGTACTTTTATGAGATGAATGAATGGACAAACAGCTACTAAGATTAAAAAATGAGCTTGAGTTACTAGGCTAAATAAACCGAATTTCTCATAGAAACTAAGGTTTAAATGCTGATCTAATAATCAATTCCCTAACAAAATCAACACATACACACACAACCAAGCAGACCTTGAAGCTTCCATAAGAACGTTGCATTTGTTTGGTCTTGTCTCTATTTTGCAGTTTGCATCTTTGCTATGTAGTTCTGGTGCTCCGGTGCTGGTGTGTTCTGTTTTTTGTCTGGAATGCTTGTGGAGACTTAAGATTTAACAGAGTATTTTATATTTGAAAGCCTTTACTTCCCTATCCTTTAAATAATAATTAGATCATGTAACTCTAAATTGTGATCTGTGCTTACTCATATAAGTGGTATTCCATGTATTTTTATCATAGGAGGGGAGCTTGCAAGCTAGTTATTTTGTTTCTCGGTTGATACCTGCACACAAGGATTCCCCCTACGAACAGGTAGAAAGCTTTTCTTATTATAATATAGTACCATATACTGATATACCCCAAATTACTAGGTAGAAACCAATCGTGTGTTAGCTGTTTTCTTGGTTTGTAATTATCATCGTCGATATTGAAAGATGAAATTCTGTAAATAAATAATTTGTACCGAGATGGTTAAGAAAGCAAAAACAACTGAAAATTGAACCAAAAAAACACTTACATTTGATATTGCGAAGTGTAAATCTGAGTTTTTCATTATAAAATAACCTTTAAAATTTATGCTTCCGACTTCCCACACTTGATAACCTGAGTAAGGTATCATTACATGCCACCGACTATTGATCATATGCATATTTTTTGAAACATAAGAGCATGCTTGATTGCAATAATCAAGCAAACAAGCTTAAATTCTTGTACCTATATATGACAAAAAAGTTATGTTCATCAAGCTGAAGCCTTTTTTTAGTTTCCAAAGATTGGTTTGCTTTGGGAATAAGCTCAACTGCCTATATGTATGCAAGTAGTCTTAGTTTTCAAGTTTGATAAGAGATAACTTTATTCCTTTGTTATAAATTAGGATGGTTGTACAAAGACACGACGGAGTACATTCGGATAGTAAAAGCAGGGGATTTGGTAAATAACATGGATGCGTACTGTCTACAAATGTCGGATTAAGTACTGCACAACAATGGCATAATGTCAGACGCGAGACCGCCACTCTTTACGATTTTGGGCATCTCGCTATCACATTAAAGACGATGATGAACATGAAGTTGAAGAACCGGATGATGCCGAGCATGAAAGAGAAAAGAACCAGAAGGAGAATACAAGGACGATGACTCCGAGAGTGATAGTAATAGCCACAACATTTGGTCTCTGACTGGTTTTATATGTTGCACTAATGGTTGTAACCGACTAATTGTATTTATATTGTAATTTGATTTCGAATGGTAATTTTGATTCAAGCTCGTTTATTTTTAATGGAATAATGTTCAGCATGATTGATTTTTAGTTTTAGATATTATTGTATTAATTGCAATTATCAAATCTAATTAGTTAATTCTTTTATAATCGAAATTTGCTAACTGATATGTAGTAGTTAGTAGTGTTAGTTGCAAAAGGGCTAAAGTTGGTTAGTATTTTTAGTTACAAAATACCAACTTCTTTTAGTTAGTAAAATCAGTTGGTATTTTGTAACAATAGAATTCAGTTAGTAAGTTCTAACTGATATATTAGTTGCTACCTGACTTAGTATATAGCAACTGACGCTTATTCAGTTAGTAAAATTTACTAACTAGGCTTTTACTAACTGATTGATTAGTTAGTATTTCAGTTAGTAAATTGTAAATACTAACCGATTTTAGGCTTTACTAACTTATTTTGTAGTTAGTACTTGGTGATTTTCTTGTAGTGTGAGTTGTAAAGACGGGTAAATTGAATTACCTAGCTGAACTGAGAGCAAGAAAACTAATCTGCAATGTGATTGATGAATCGGCTCCAAACCATGAGAGAAGAATTGTTCCCCTCAAAATCAAACTATGTTTTTCAGCTCTGTTCAAATGCAATTCAGCTAACTAGCAAAATTGAACCTTAAAGTTAATATTTGAACAGTTGAAATATCAACAACAGAATTACCTTTTCTTCATTACTTCTATCAAACAAATTTTTTATAAACCAATGAGTAAAAGAGTGCATAAAATTCAAAAAAATGCACTATCCTGAAAAAAATAAAAACAAACACGAACAGAGCTAAACAATTCAAAGAAAAAACCGATCCAGTTAAAAAATTAACCTAATTGAGCATAAAGTTATCAACAATACAAGATAGCATGTATACCAAAATTAAATCCACGAAAACATAGAATAATAACAAAATCAAACAAATAAACAATCGAAAGATACACATACGTACAAAATTGAAAGATTACATCGCTATATAGCTTTGTTGGTTAATAAAAACACAATTACATAAGATTCCAACTAGATTTAGAACTTAATTATAAATAGAAATATAAATAATATCACCAGAATTAAGTTACGAAGTTGAAAAACTAATCTGCAATTTGATAGAGGGGTAATTTATAAGATATCGCATCATCAGCTTTTACGAAACCGGAAAAATTAGGCTATACACCATTACAATTAACCGAGCAAAAACATCACTGGAAATTGATAGATTAGGCTATACACCATTACAATTAGCCAATCGAACAAAAACTTCACTAAAAATTGATACATTAGGCTACACACCATTAAAATTATTTAATCGAGCAAAACATCACTGAAAATCGATACATTAAGCCGTGACAATTAAAATTAGCTAATCAAGCAAAAGTATCATAAATTTTTTTTGATAACTTAGGTTAGAGATCATCACACTAAACTAATCGAGCAAAAAAAATCACAAAAAATGATAAACAAGATTAGAGACCATTAGAATCAGTTAATTGAACAATATATTAAAGACAATTGATAAATTAAGGTCTATGCCGTTAAAATTAGCTAATTGTGCATTAAAATTTTATAAAATATGTTTGTGTAGATAGAGAATTGAAATTTATTAAAAGCAATTGTTAAATTAGGGCGAAATTAGGCGAAATTATGAAAATTTGAAGTAAAGTGGGGTTTTGATCAATATAGCTGGAAGAGAGAGACGAGTGAAATAGACCCAACATAGTTACATAGGCTGGGAAACAAACTCGGTTACTGATTAATATGATCTTTAAAACTTATTTGAAACTTGAGCTTAAATTTTTATATTGCTGACTGTAAATTGTAATTCCTTGAATTTTCAACAACTTGATTATGTTTGTACGGGATTATGGCTGTGAGTTGAAGAGTATGATAGAGCAGATTCTGGAAACAATTTTGGATCTCAATATAAGGATTTGCAAAACCACGACCCGGCCCCACGGATCGAACCGTCACGCCCGTATCAACAATATTGTCTGTTTTAGCACAACTTTCCAGGGAGTCACCCATTCTGGTACTACTCCAAGCTAAGCACGCTTAACTGTGGAGTTCCGTCCTCGCTATTGTGCCGTACGGATTTAAAATGACTTGTTGATAGTAAATGGATCTTTAACCTTATATATCACACGCGTACTCTCATATCTGAGCGATGTGGGACTGGCGCAAAACACCGCACCACAGAATTTCCTTTAAGCTTATATATCACACGCGTACTCTCATATCTGAGCGATTTGGGACTGGCGCACAACACCGCACCACAGAATTTCCTTCCTGGAAATCTCGGTCGTCACAATCACCCCCTTTAGGCATGACGTCCTCGTCGGGCACGTCGTCCTTTAGGGGTCCTCTACACACACGTGCTAGTCCCCACATTTCCTGCCAGATAGAGGCTCTGATACCACCTGTAACGACCCGGCCCCACGGACCGAACCGCCACGTCCGTATCAACAATATTGTCCGCTTTGGACACAAGTTTCCAGGGGGGTTACCCATCCTGGTAATACTCCAAGCTAAGCACGCTTAACTGTGGAGTTCCGTCCTCGCTATTGTGTCGTACTGTCTTAAAAGGGCCTTGTTGTTAGAAAATGAATCTTTAAACTCATATACCACATGAGTATTCTCATATCTGGGCGATATGGGACTGGCGCACAACACCGCACCACAGAATTTACTTCCTGGAAATCTGGGTTGTCACACTACTATCCATGGTTTTCTCTATGTTTTGTAGCTTTACTTTATGGATACCCATTTTTCGAACTATTCGTGGAAATCTAGCTATGACAGGTTACATTATGTTTTAGAAGTTTATCCTGGCCAAGCATGACGTTTTCTGTTGGGTTACAACTTCTTTGGCTTGTTAGATAATAATAATGGTTTGCCATTTTGATTATTATGTTGTGCTGCTTTCTCTTTTCATTCTGATGTGGTGTTTTCCTGATATTAAGAATTGCTTGCATGTATGTTTGTTATGCTTGCAATTGTATGAAACCTAAAATATCTTAAGAGAAACCTTTGTTTGGTTGTCATATTCGTTTCTTTCTGTCATTCAGATTGAAACAATGCTAATTTCCTTATAACTGTAAGCGATTTTTTCTTGTTATGCTTGTTATGTACAGACCTAAAGTTTCTTGCGAGAAACCTTTGTTTATTTGTAATATTCTTTCCTTTCTATTGTAAATTTTGAAAACTGTTAATTTTTTTGTGGTTCCTACGCCATATATCTTGCTTTTATTTCATCAACATTTTCGTAAGGCCAAAAATTGTTAATCTTGGGGTTTTCAGAAGAGAGTGAATATGTGTTTGGTTTTGAGGATTAAAGTTTTTTTTTTGTTGAAGATTGAAGTTTTCTAGTGTTCATATTTTGGCGTGAGATATTGCTAAATCTTTTACTTAAAAAGTTATTTTCTCACCAAGTATTCTATTTTTACAGTTTCAGGACTAGGAGTGCTGAAGTAAATGAATCGCTACACTCTGAACCTCGTACTCCTACTGGGTATGTGAAACTGAATCCCTTTATTTTCTGGGATTTATTATTATTTCAATAGGGAAAACATTGGCATACCATTATATGCTCATTTCACTAATACAGAATTACAGATGGTGACTTATGTTGGGTCTAGACTCTTAAGATCATTTCGAGTGTTGCATCCTATTATTGTCTTCACTGTTTTTTCCCTCCATTTACATTTTGTTGTGATACGGTTTGGCGTTCCTTCTATTTCCATATTGTGAATCGTCCGATATATGGCTTCAAACATATGTTCATCTTAGATATGTGATAATATGGCTTTGACTTGTAGAACTAAAACAGCTGGTGTAACCATCAAAGAAAACAGTATGCTTAGAAATTAATTTATATCTCTAAAAGAATCTCCAGCCCGGGTCTCTGTTTACTCTAAAGAATATATGTATATAGTCTATAGACAAAAAAGTTCTCACAAGAATTGTTGAAGATGACTTCAATAATATGATTGACTGCCTAAGTTAAAACTCTCACAAATATATGTATATACAAAAAATTGCTCATAAGGACTGGATCAGGATCTAGTTATAATTGTTAATGATTACTTTAAAAGTATGATTGACTGCCTAAGTTTGAACTCTTAACAAATATATGTATTGACTGCCTAAGTTTGAACTCTTAACAAATATATTCTAATTTTTGAAAATGACTTTAATAAGATGATTGGATTCCTGAGTTTAAAGATGCTATTTCCGTGACCTGTTTCTAAACGCCACATCGATGAGGAACGACACAATAAATTAAGTGTCACGGTATCAAATTATTTGATGAATAATGATCGATATATATTATAAGAAATCCATTGTTTTCTGCTTTACAGATACATGTATCCACTGATAAACCCGATGGGCAGTAGTGATATCTATCATGGGCCTGGTGCAGGGATGTTCCCTAGCTACAAGGTATTTGATTATGCTGATTATTACAAGTATGCGTGTTCTATTACGCGTATACCATTTCATCTACGTAGCAGTCTTTGTAATGTATCGCTTAATAATGGTACTTCTTTTATTGTAGAGGTGATGCCGGTACTGGCAGTGGCATGTTTGTAGGTAAATATATATATGTAGAGTTTTCTATTTTTTCTGTTTAATTGATATGATTATATTTGAAGATCTGAGGTAATAATTAAAGAATTGGTTAAGTGAGATAGCTGTAAATCGAAGCCAAATCATCACCTTACATATGCAATGATATTTCAATAATTTTTGCTTAGTAGATGAATTTGTTTATGAATCGGTTTATGTATATGTTTTTTCTTGTGTAAAATGATATAGTAGTACAAATTTATCTGGTGTAGGATCACGAGTGACGAAAACCATAGGTTTACAATTGTAAATAAACTCAAAATGAAGTTCCTTGTAATTTAGATTCTTTTTTTGACTGATTTATGTTTACACGCGTTGGCACATATTGAAGGTTCCCTATGGATATATCATCTATATCGTTTTTTTCTGGAAACAAATATGACAATTGATATATACATTATACTATGAAGCAAAACTACACACATGAACAGGGAAGCTAAGTGAGGACGATCGGGTGCTACGACACCTCTCATAATTTTAGAAATCCCAAGTGACGCAATTTTTTTTTTAGTACAATTTTTTTTTAGGTGTAGATTTGGCACCCCATAAAAATATGTTACTTCTACATATATTTATGGCTAATATTTGAACCCAAAACACAATAATTAAATTTGGACCGAAAGACCCAATTATATTTTTCTTTGATATTGGACTCTTTAAGATTTAATTAAAAAGAAAAACTCCACTCCTCTGTGCTGATGTGCACCGCATTGATTGGGGTTAGATTTAATTAAAAAAACATCAACAATTCTATCCTTCTGGCTCGGCAAGGTATACTCTTCTATTTATTTTTTCCTTTAATATGCTTCTTTTTATTATATGTATTGATGTTATGTTGCAGCATAGGTGTTTGATTAAAGTACTCAAAGGAAAAAAAAAAAAAGGCTATTAACTCTTAGAGTTTTAATCTGCAGATCTGGCATCGCTAATATTTTTATCGAGTATAAAATGGGAAAGACACCTAAAATAAATTCGTTCTTTAAGAGAGCTAATGTTTCTCCGACGGAAGAGAATGTTGGTAGTAGTGTTGATCACGTGACAATCGATACGCCTAGTCCTCCAACAAAAATTCAAAGAATCGACACAGTAGAATTTGATATTAATTCGCTAGAGCGTGATCCTGGATTACGTAGAAAAATTTGGTAGTATCCTGTTAATAGGCGTGACGAAGTTCGTAGGGCGTACATAACTCTACATGGTCCAAATCGTCCCGATTTAGGAAAAAAATATTCGTATACTCTTGCATCCGCCAAGGCTCGTCCTCGAAGATTTTAAGCTCCGTGGTTTGCTTTATTTTCGTGGTTGGAATATTCAGTGGCCAAGAACAAGGCTTTCTGTTTTCCTTGTTTTCTTTTTGCGCCTCCGGATGGGTCTAGTTTTGCAGGACATAGTGCATTTGTTGTTGAAGGTTTTGATGGTCGGAGGAAGGTTAATAGCGGGAAAACTTGTTCTTTTCGTTTGCATGAAGGTGTTAATTCCGATTCTTGTCATCGAACCGCTGAACATAAATGGAAGGAAATACAAAACCCAACTCAAAATATTGAAAGGGTGATTGTAAAATTTTCTGCCGAACAAGTTTTTAACAATCGCATTCGCTTAAAAATTTCTATTGACTTGGTTCGAAGATTGGCCTTTCAAGCTATGCCTTTCAGAGGGCATGATGAGAAATCAACATCAACAACCGTGGTAATTTCCTTGAGTTTTATGATTTATTAGCATCATATAATGAAGAAGCCACCAAAGCATTGATAAATGTTCCAAAGAATGCCACTTACAAGTCGTCTGATATTCAAAAAGAAATTTTACATATCTTTTCTATAAAAGTGAAAGAGCCGATTCAAGAAGAAATTGGACATGCTAAATTTTGCATTATAGTGGACGAAGCTCGAGATGCGTCAAAAAAGGAGCAGATGGCAGTAGTTATAAGATTTGTTGATAAAAATGGTGTTTTACGGGAGCGTTTTTTTGGTATTGTTCATGTTCCCAACACTATGACAGTGACACTAAAAGATAGCATATGCTCAGTTCTCAATCACCACAATCTTGATATTCGGAATATTCGGGGACAAGGATTTGACGGTGCAAGTAACATGCGGGGTGAGTTTCATGGACTACAAGCTTTGATATTAAGTGATTGCCCATATGCTTATTATGTTCACTGCTTCGCACATCGATTACAATTAGCATTAGTCGCATCAGCAAAAGAAGTGCTTCCAGTCGACCGATTTTTTGCTAAATTGCTTCGGATCGTGAATATTGTTAGTGCATCATGCAAGAGAAATGATGAGTTGAAAGCTGCCCATGCCGATGATATTGTTTTCTTAATTTCCATTGAAGAGCTTGAGACTGGAAGAGGATTAAATCAAATTGGTAATCTGCAACGACCTGGTGATACTCGCTGGAGTTCTCACCTAAAGTCTGTTTCTAGCTTGATAAAAATGTATAGTGCTGCTTGCATGGTTTTACTTAATATTTATGAAGATGGACCTACTTCTCTAAAGGGAGAAGCTCGTTCAACACATAAGGCATTAACTTCCTTTGAATTTGTCTTTATACTTCATCTTATGAAGTCAATGTTAGGAATCACGAATTCTCTTTGTCTAGCTTTGCAATCTAAAACTCAAGACATTCTTAAGGCTACTTCAATGGTTTTATCTACTAAAAGACTTCTTCAAAATCTTAGAGATGATGAATTCGATGATTTGGTTGCTACCGTCAAACTCTTTTGTGAATCACGCAACATTGATATCCCAAACTTGAATGCAAAATATTCTTCGAGGTATGATCCCACTCGTGATAACTTTTCAGTACTTGACCGCTATAGAGTTGATATTTTCTATCGTGCTATAGATTCTCAAATTCAAGAACTAAATCGTCGCTTTGATGAGCAAGTAATGGAATTGTTAGTTCTTAGTTCTACTTTGAATCCTAATTGTCACTCTTCAATATTCAAAATTGATGATATTTGTCTACTTGTTGACAAATTTTATCCGGAGGACTTTACGGAGTTTGAGAAAAGTAACTTGAAATTGGAACTTCGACATTACGAGAATTGTGTTATTTCTCTTCCTGAATACAAGAATTTATCATCGATTTCCGAGCTTTATCAATGGTTGGTAGAAACAAAATGGTCTACAACATATCAGCTTGTTTATAGAATTGTGATTCTCGTGCTTACTCTTGCCGTTTCTACCGCCACCGCAGAAAGATCATTTTCAGCTATGAATATCATCAAAACTAGTATTCGTAATAAAATGGAAGCCGATTATCTTGAAGATTGTATGATGGTATATATTGAGAAAGATATTGCTTCAAAATTTAGCACGGAAACTATCATTGATGAATTTGCGAATGCGAGCAGCCGTCGGGTTCATTTCTTTTGATTTTATCAGGTATCATGTTAGTTATTTGCAATAATTTTTGTGTTTATACTTTGGTATTTGTTCAACAACACTTAAATGGGGTATATAGATTATGGGTGAGTATGAAAAATTATTATTTTAAATTGCTTTTTTTTTTGGTATATTTTGGCACCCACTATTTACACATCATGGCTTCGCCCCTGGAGGTGACCTTGCTGAACAGTAACTTAACATGATGGAAAAATAGGAAACTAAGAAACAAGACAAAGGGACGACATTCTATAACATCGCAAGATCTTTTTTAGAAAACATTGTATACATTACAAGTACAAAAGTAAAATGGGGAAAAATTACAATGAAGCAATGACATTTAATTAAAGAGCAACCTTAGACATACAACTCTTGCACAACTCGTGAGTGTACTGAGATGCCCAATATGGAGTGGAAAAGAACCATTTAGCTATCATTTAAATATATTTTCGGTAGGGTTACAAATATAATGGGACAAGCGTTGTATTACAAATGACGTGGGATTAAAATTGTGGAATGTGACTATTAGTATCGTGTTTGTTTTGCATGGGATTATGTTTGAGATTGTAATATATTTTTTCAACATTTCCATTTTCAGCCTTATAAACTTTATCCATTTTCATTCCATTACAGGTAGCGAAACTGGAAGTTCATAATTCATATGAATGAAGGTGTTATGAAGATGAAGTCATGATGTAAATAACCCCCAAAAAAAGGAAAAAATTATTTTTCACTTGCTGCAAAGAAAAGGTTTTAAAAGGTTAGGAACAACTTTCTACAACAAAATGAACACTAAAATTATAGAAAGAAATAAGATTTGTCCACTCACTTCATAAAAAAAATATTTGAATATGTTAGTAACAAATTTTCACACCATGATGAACGTAAGGTTGCAAAAAAAAAGTGACAAACTTACACATATAAAAGGGCTCTAAGCTGGTGCAAGTACCCTAACACGAATCCTAACACCTAATGCGGATAGCTGCCTATGAAAGTACCCACAAAGACATACGGGTGATGCTAGACACACAAATTGCACACAACTCACACATTCCCTAGTTAATGAAAAAACATATTTATCCCTCAAAATATACATAAAATACAATCTATAATTTGATAAACCAAAATATAAATATTCAGCAAAATAAAAACTCAACCTACTAAAAACCCAAATAAAAATATAGTAGAACCCTAGTTGAGTCTACCCTAAATGTAAATATTAATTAAAAATAAGAAAATTTATTAAATCTAGTATTACATATATATATATATATATAACTCACACACTCCATACATGTATATTTGGAGGGATAAAAATGTATTTTTTAACAAAAATATATTATGGAGTGTGAAAGTGAGTGTCAAAGTTGTGTGAATATCTTTTTCTAAGACATAAAGAGAAAAATATAGCTAAGAATACAACGGTACTTCCGTACTTATGCACCCAACAACCGAACCATAACCAGAACTAACAGGTCGTGTGGGTATACTCTCTGAAGAGGTTTCTTTTTGATAAAATTGGGGATAATTGTACTGGTAGATTGATGTTGATTTGATAAAAAAATATATTAATTTGATATATGAATGAGTTTGATGGTTGATGGTTAGAGTTTTTTTTTGATACAATTGGGAAAGTTTTTTTTTGGGTAAATTGGGAGAGTTTTTTTTTTTTTTGTAAAATTGGGGATAATTGTAGTGGTATAATGATGTTGATTTGATAAAAAAATAATATTAATTTGATATATGAATGAGTTTGATAGTTGATGGTTATAGTTATGGTTTTTTTCGGATAAAATTGGGGAAATTTTTTATATACGAAAACAAAAATAAAATAAGAAAAACGAAAACAAAAAAGAAAATAAAATAAAATAAAATTGGCAGTCACGTGGCATGCCATGCAGACGTGGAATTCCCAATCCCACGTCACTTATAGCGTTGAGTAATTACAGTATGGAAAAAAGAATCCTGATTGATCAAACACTGGAGTTTCCATATTTAGGGATTTCGTTTCCATTTTTTTTTTATTTTTTTTTTTATAGAGAGAGATTTGTTAGGGTTTAGTGAGACAATGTGTGCGTGTGAGAGGACAAATTATTTAGCCCAAATCATACTGGAATACAAATAGACTATATTAACATCGTCATATCATACTATTAATATAAACAAACTCAAAAAAAAGTTAAGGGCTGTCAAATTTTATTCAATTTTTTCAAAAATACTCTCACTCTATTTTAATAATTACCAATGTATTTAATCTAATTAATTAACAATTTGTCCTCACTATATTTTCCTAATTACAGATTTAGCCTAAATTAATTAACAATTCGTTTTAACCTGCATAGTTACAATAAATGATACAAAATCTGAATATTATGTTCAAAATAAAATATATTACGAGATTTATGTCATTACGCGTCTCACACGCAACACGCACGCAACACGTGTGTAACTTTTACTAGTAAAATTCATAAGTAATGTCATGTAAATAGACTTTTTTACGGGTTGTTTAGGGTCTGTTTGTTATCCGCTTTTTTTTAGTCAAAAAGCTCCTTTCAGAAAACAGTAGAAAAAAATATTGATTTTCAAAATATAAACGAATGTTTGGCAAAAACTTAAAAAGCTAACTTTCAACCTATTGATTTTTGGCATTAACTAATAATTTTTTACTTTTTCAATCAAAATGACTTAATAAGACATTTTTTTTAATAAATTTTCATAATATCATATTTAAACGAATAAGTAACACGTCAAGTATACAAATAAAATTTTAGTTGAGATAAGATCAATATTTATTTAAATTTATAAAATGGTGACGAAAAAGCTATCAAAATCTCCAAAATGTATGGCTTTTTTGCTTTTATACTTTCTAAATATATTCCTCCAAAATATAAAATTTTGACATCTAAAAAATAGTGTAATACCAAATGCATGTGGCCTTTCAAAATCGAAAAACTAAAAAAGCTAAAAAAATAAAAAATATCAAACATGCACTTACTTTAGTGATTATTTGAGGCTGTGTTTGGAAGCCAAAAAATATATTGGGAAAATAAAATAAATGTTAAGATTTTTTTTTTTGTATTTGGTCGTCATAGAAAATAAAAGAAAATGAAAAGGAAAAGAAAATGTAAGAAAACTTATATGTAATATGTAAAATGGAAGAATCCGTTTTACTCTCAAATATGACCGGAAAATGAAAAGGTGGATAACAATTGGGCACGTCAAAATTAGAAAAAGAAAATTAGACGGCAATTAAATCACTTTCTACACTACAGGCTATCTTTTTAAATAGATTTTATTTTTCGACTGTATTTTATCTTTTTACACGTTCAAACCGTAAAAAAAATACGAACCGTAATTTTGACTTACGGTTATTGACTTAAGTCAAACAGTAAGTTAAATTTACGGTTCGTAAGTCAGAATTACGGTTTTACTGAAAAATTATCAAATTACCCCGATTGATCGGCTGCATACAATTGTTTTATGTTTACGTAAAATTTTAAAAGTTCATAACTTTTGACTCGGATGTCCGATTGAGGTGATTTTTTTTTTACTCTCGTAGGGTACTTGGCCCAACGAATTTAAAAAAAAACACATTTTAACATCTTAATTTGAAATTTTAAATTAAAATTCTAGAGGCACCTAAATAACACTTATGTGTCATATTCTGAAGTAGCCGACTATGAGAGACGAGAGTTAGTGGTAAGGGCGACTAAAATGGATGATAAAAGTTGCCAAAATTTGTTGCAAATGGGAAGGAATGCTTTCGCGACATTAGTTCATTTACTTAAAGACAGGCGTCTTCTTAAAGATAATTCTCATAGTAGTGTGGAAGAACAAGTCGCTAAATTTCCATTTATCATCGGACATAATGAAAGATATAGAAGCGTGCATTTTCCCTCCGAAATATCATCCGAGAGAGTTAGTAAACATTTTCACCAAGTTCTAAAGGCCATCATTTCGTTGGAGTACATATTCATTATACAACCCACATGAGCAGAGTGCCCGTCACAAATTAGGGGCAACTCCAAGTATTGACCGTATTTTAAGTTAGTTATCTTAAGGTTGGGCGTAATCAATGACTTTGTCAGTATCGTAATTCTGACTATTTTCCGATTGTTTTATAAATCTATATTATTGTTGTAGGGAAGTAACTATTTGTTTTGTTACCCAGTAAGATTTGTTTCGTGTTATTGTATAAGTTGGTGCACGATACTGATTTGTCCCCGATTAGATGTTGTCGAAATTATGGAGTATTTTGGGTAATTGATTTATTACAGAAAATCCAAGTTTATTAGTAGTCCTGTTATTTTGCAATAGTGTGATGAAATCTGTATTGTTGCAGAGTAAAACTATTTATTTTACTATGAAGTAAAACTTACTTCTACTATTGTATCCAGTTTAACGTCCTTAAAGATTATTGGAGTAAGCTCAGAAAATCCACATGTCATTCTATATAAATATTAGGCAGTTTGTATATTCCATTCCTTTCCATTTAATTGTTCATTACGAAACTACGTGTAATTTTGACCGGCTTATAACTTCTATCAAAATTGTCAAAATGAATTTTTTTTAAATCTAATCATAAAATTTAACATTTGAACTATATGATCAACTTTTAAAAATTTCCATTCCGACAATTTTGATATGAGTTATTGGTCGATTAAAATTACACATCGTTTCGTAATGAACAATCAAATATAAACAGAGTATTTATTATGTTCACTTTCTTGAACACAACTTTCCTAGACCGCCAAACAAAGGAAGAGAATTTATTTTATTTCTCTTAATTTTCTTGGGCATCCAAACATAGGTTACGAAAATGATTTCTCTACAAAAGATTTTCATTTTTTTTTTGGGTGTGTTTTTCGGTTTTCAAACACACCATTAAAGTTATACGAAATCAATTAACCTTCCTGCCTTTCTTTTATAATTTTAAATTCATTTTCAATATTAAGAATTATATACCTAATGTTTTAAAAATTATCAATCCCATCAAAGTGACTTTTTTAAAGTACTTTAGCGAGGAAAGAAAGAATTGGGAAGAAAAATTATATGAATCACAAATATCTACTTTCAATTAGCCCATATTTTTTCTTGCAATAATTTGACCCACGATATAATAAGTTTTTCTTTTATCAAATGAATATAACATTTGAAAACACAAGGGAACTTTTTTTGATAATTCTATTTTTTCTTTAACTAATTTCATTAAAAAGGTAAAGGAAGGATTTGTATTTTTTTACTTCAATTCATAAAATGACAGATAAAAAATGGTTTTTTAAATTTGATGACAGAGAGAAAGTATTGGATTTGTGAGAAGAAGGTGCATTTATTAACATTGATAACAGGTAAGACATTTTGATTAAAAAAAATAAGCAAGGCAGCAAGTGTCCCATATCTATGCATGTCACTCAATCTATGATGCAGAAGACCAAATCAAACGTCCTCTAGCAGAGTACTAAATAATTTGTTCGTGTGAGAGAGATAGTTTGGACTCCAGGCTAAGAGATAGTTTTAAGAATAAAATAACGATTGTAAAGTCATATTTCACTAAATTATCGTAGTAATGTTTGTCATTTTAAAAAATTACGTGGGGACCAAATATTTATATAAATATTTTCAGAATTTTACCAAGTCGGGACCGGAGAAAATTTTATTAATTTACCGATTATTATTTTATAGATGTTCTACTGTAATGTATTAAATTTATTTATTTTCTCAATTTAATACAATTCCATTATAAAAGTCACATGACGGTTGTTAAAATATTTGTTCCGGCTCTACACTTGTAGTTTACAGGTTTAATACATTAGACCATGATTGTTTACAGTTATTATAGCTACGACCATGATTGTTGAATTCTAAATTTTTCTATTGAATGAGTGCGCTTTTTTTGAATGGATACATGAAAACAATCTTGGTCATAGGTAAAATACGGATAAACTTTAAGTGTAGGACGAGAGCAAATGTTTTAACACCTAGCCGGAGTTATATTAAAGTGAGAAAATAAATAAATTTGATACATCATGTGAATGTTGCAAATAAAACAAGGACCAAATATGACGTATTATGTAAATACAAGGAATTTAGACATAATTCACACAATTTATACACATCATCGTCTCTATGCTCCAATTTCTTTTTCTTACTCTCTCTCTGCTATGAGCCGAAACCCTAAAGCTAGGGATTTTTGGGTCTACTCTGTCACTTTAGCTTTTTAAGGGGTAAAATTGTCAATTAAATCAACAATGGATAGTAAGAAGAGAGAGAGACCAAACACTTTTCCCAATGCCAATGGATCCTTCAAGAAATCCAAGCAAGGTTCCTTTTTTCTTATCTTTTTAATAATTGTATATCTATACATGTATCTATATAGGGATTTATAGGGAGCTTTGATTGTTTTTGGTGATAGCTCTGAGATTTATAGGGATTTTTTGTTTTGCCGATTTTAAGCTCAGATTTTTAATTTAGAAAGATAAATTGCATATTGTTTGCTAGGT
Source organism: Primula vulgaris (assembly GCA_963920805.1). Classification (NCBI taxonomy): domain Eukaryota; kingdom Viridiplantae; phylum Streptophyta; class Magnoliopsida; order Ericales; family Primulaceae; genus Primula; species Primula vulgaris. The sequence continues at coordinate 6,442,579 of OY987212.1, read as the reverse complement.
TTTAAGATGAATATATGTTTTGTTAGTATATGTTTATCAAGTATAATATTCTTCAGCAATATAATTGCTAAGAACTTTAATAATTATTCTGGTTGTATCTGTGAGAATTGGGGATTGTTTGGTTTGCAGATTTTAGCTTTAGAAAGTTAAATTGCATCTTGTTTGCTTGGATTTAAGCTGAATATTTGTTTATTATATTGGTTGATTTCAAGTATAATATTCTTCAGGTATTTATTTGCTAAGAACTTTATTTATTCTGGTTCTAGCTGTGAGAATTGGGGCTTGTTTGGATTGCAGCTTAAGCTTGGTAATTTAGTTTATGAAGATAAATTGCATCTTGTTTTGTAGGTTTTAAGCTGAATACTTATTTATTATATTGGTTTCAAGTATAGTATTCTTCAGCTATGTATTTTCTAATGTTTCTAAAGATGTACCCATGTAGATATAATAACTTTAATTGTTCTGATTGTAGCTGTGAGAATTAGGGCCGGCTTGTTTAGTTTGCAGCTTTAGATAAATTGAATCTTGTTTGTTAGGTCATAAGCTGAATATTTATTTATTATTCGTTTCAGGTATGAGAAAGCTAGAAACTTTGAGATGAATGAACCTAGATTTCGTCTTTAACCTCAGTTGGAGTATTTACTAAAAAAATATTAGCAAGTTTGGGTGTGTAAGTAGTTTATATACTTAAACCCCGGAAGCTAGAAACTTTGAGATGAATGGACCTAGATTTCGTCTTTAACCTCAGTTGGTGTATTTACTAATAAATTATTAGCAATTTTGAGTTTGTAAGTGGTTTATTTACTTAAACCCCTAAAACTAGAAACTTTTAGATGAATGAACCTAGATTTCATCTTTAACCTCAGAGTATTTACTAAAAAAATATTAGCAAGTTTGGGTGTGTAAGTAGTTTATATACTTAACCCCCAGAAGCTAGAAACTTTGAGATGAATGAACCTAGATTTTGTCTTTAACCTCAGTTGGGGTATTTACTAATAAATTATTAGCAATTTTGGGTGTGTAACTAGTTTATATACTTAAACCCCGAAAGCTAGAAACTTGGAGATGAATGAACCGAGATTTCGTCTTTAACCTCAGTTGGGGTATTTACTAAAATATTATTAGCAATTTTGGGTGTGTAACTAGTTTATATACGTAAACCCCGAAAAGGGAGGAAATATAACAGGAAGATACGGGCGGACCAGTTAAACAACTTCAAACAGACTTAATTAAATTAGGACTTTGAAATTGGATGCCTTTTCTTAAGAATACGTAGTTTCCGAGTGAAGGATTAGCAATCATGTTTTGAGGGGAAAAAAAACTAAAGAAAGATATTTATATATATACATTTATAATATATTGAGAAAAAAATATAAAATATATCTAAAAACAAGATAATATACTTTCAGAAGATATAATTATTTCTTCAAATCTGGCTATTCATTATTTCTTAAAAAGATGGGATAGAAAGATTTAATATCCTGTAGAGTGAAAAGTTATAACTAGTTCCAATCTGGCTTGAAAGATTTACTTCAATTAATAAAGATATAAACCGAATTATTCGCATCTTTTCAATTTGTAAAGATTTATTTATCATTCGCATCTTGCACCTTATCACACCCATGGATTGTTTAGAAGCTTGAAAATTTTGTTGGGGATTTAGGAACTATCCTGTATATGATATAAACCGAATTATTCGCATCTTTTCAATCAGTAAAGATTTACTTATCATTCGCATCTTGCACCTTATCACACCCATGAATTGTTTAGAAGCTTGAAAATTTTGTTGGGGATTTAGGAACACTATCCATCAGAATGTCTGTGTAGTGTAATTTTGTTTTCCCTGAAAAAATGGATAACTGTTGCATGCTCAGTTGTTGTAGGCATTAATAAGTTACGAAGTAGTCAAGGCTTAGATCATACTAGGTTGTAAGGACATCCTGTAATTTGCTTAGTTGACTTCTAATTGAGTACATGTATGGGGTTTGGACTTTGGAATATGCTAGGATGTCACTCTTGTCTGTTATTTCAATCTTTGATTCATTACTTCTTAAAAAGATGGGGAAAGAAAGATAGTTTGTATATGATATAATATCCTGTAGAGGGAAAAAGTTCTAACTAGTTCTTCTAATAGAAGTTTGCATTTGCATTTATGAGCTGATAATTCTCATAACTATGTCACACGTCATTTTATTACTTGAATATCAATATCAATATCAATATCAATCGACTATTATGTACATAAATGAAGAGTTTTCACAAATTTAATTCTAAAATTATTTAACATTTTGTAACAGAAGACTCAAGCGGTGGAACCAAATTGAAGCCATGCACGAAGTTTTTCAGGTTCAAATCTTTACTTATCAATTTTATTGCCTGAAATTTTATGGAGGCCACCTCACTTTATATTCAGAAAATAGCATAAATTAAAGTTTCAATTTTTTCCTAGAATCAAGATTTGGGTAGATGCAAATCATGTACGTGTATGTGAAATGGCTAATATTTCTTGTTTCCTGCCATCGCTATTGTACTTAATTGTTTCTTGGGGATAATAATTTTTGTGAAATGTTTTTAACTCTGAGAATAATGTACATAATTGTATCGTGTTTTTGTAGTTAGTTATCATATAATCATAATATAAATTATCCGTGATAGAATTTGGATTTCTACGCAGTCGTTGGTTCATGTTATGAATAATAAGTTAAAAAAGAATCCCTAAAAGTGTGACTGTCTTGTTACCTATTGTAGAATGAATGTGAGGCTTCTTCGCGCCTAAGCAATAAAAAGATTAAATTCCCATGGATGTAGTGTTTTGTTAATTAAAGTTTACCCCGCGCGTGTTGTTAAGATACAACATCTGATATCTGGTTTATGATTATTATTTTTGTCCAAAATAGGTGATGATCTCCTGATCTTGCCTACTTATATATTAGATGCATATTAGCTGTCTATCATGGTTGGTTTGTTGATTGGTTTATAAATTTAATTCAAGGGAAATAATCTGAGCTAGCGTTCTTTATTGTCGATTTATATATGATGTGTATGTACTTTGACCTATAAGATTCATCTTTCTTACCTCCAATGGCACATTAATTATGTGTTAGGATTAATATAATTCTGATAATTTTTTTAGTACCATGTACTAGAAGTACCTATAGTTTGCATATAGTAGCAGGCGCTGCTTCCAAATTCAGCTTTACAAAATCCGAGTACTCGTAGGGGCCAGTTTGGTTGCCTTTTTAACTATTTTTGGTAAGATGAGGCTTGCTTGTTCAGGATAAGTAAGTTATACGTGGGTTTTTGAGAACCATGTTCGTGAAAGTTATATTAATAGTCAATACAAGCAAGTTAAAACCTCACACAAAACTATAAATACATGTCGGTGATGTTCATGACTTGAAGTTTTCTGTCCATTCTAGGTAGTATGCCAAGTACTGTATGTTGTTTTTCCTTGAAATAAATTAGGCTGTAATTGTTTCTAGACAAAAGTCTAAGCAGCAGTGTTTTAGTTTTTTTTTTCTGTCTTACCATTAAAGGTTGTTTGTATAAATGAATCGATAATTTTTTCCCCTTCCAGTATATAAAAAAATGGCCCCGTCAGACACCTAATTACTAGATGGAAGAGAGAAGTATGTGCAAAGCTGTAAAGCTTACTTATAACTAGATCTGATATTCAGCAGTTACTGAATAGGTGGAATTTTAGTTGAATTGTAGAATTTTGGTGAAATTGAAATATAGTAGTTCTATGATTAACTCCCTGCACCGCCACCACTACTAACACACTCCACCACGATAACTAGAACTAGAAGTAGAAACCCTTTTACACATGCAGACCAACTCGCCCACACAGAAAACTAAACAGCATAAATGTGGCCTGTTTAAAATGAATGAATGATCTAAGTTTTGTTAACATGGCTGGCATAAATGGTACTAAGAAAAACTACATTTCCCACACTTGACACAAGTTTAACAATCTAATTATCAATAGCCTCAGTTTGTGTTGTTGTATTTGATTCTTATACTGACCTCAGCTAGAGTTCGATAAGAGTTGCATGCTTTTGCTTTAAGTTTAAGCCTTTCAAACTTCAAATTCACAATGCATTTTAACTTGAAAAGTTGAAATAGATGACTTTGTTCAGGACATGCTTTAGCTAAAAGATTTGGGCTTTTAACTCAAACAAATAATTGACTTTAGATGTAAACGCTTTTGGGAAAAAAGGAATAACTGGAAGTGCATTTTTTCTTAGTTTTCCATCGGGAGCTGTGGTATTTGGCATCTTTTTCCGCCTGGTTCCGAGGGGTCGGAGGAGTTCATCTGCATTGGAATAAATTTAATAAATCTTGGCTTGAGAATGTTATATATCAACTTAAGAAATTTCATTCATTTATAAATGTCATCTGGCTTCATGCATGATACATCTTGTGGATAAATACATGACGAAGTGAGGTTTATGATACAATGGTAGTCCATATTTGAGCATTCGATGAGGCAAAGATCATAATGCATGTACAGTAATTAGTGTGCCTACTGCAATTGGAACTAAGGACATAAAATTTGAATATCCTAAAGATTTAGTTTTTACATTTCTGTAATTATAAGTTATGATTTACATACAATAGTTGTCATATTTGGAATAATATGTTTTATGTAATCTTATATTCTACTGGCAGCATGGCTGGTTGCCCATTTGGGGAAAACTGTCATTTTCTTCATTACGTTCCCGGTGGATACAACGTTGTATCACAGATGATGAACCTAGGTTCAGCTCCTGCTCAAAGGCCCATGACAGGGCCACCTATTTCAAACGGAACCACCACCACCTCAGCTTCTGTTGCCAAAACCCGTATTTGCAACAAATACAATTCCGCCGAGGGCTGCAGATTCGGTGACACGTGCAACTTTGCCCATGGCGAGTGGGAACTCGGCAAGCCAATGGCCCCTATGGCTTACCATGATGATCCGCGGATGATGGGAGGGCCTGTAACAGGCCCTTATCCAGGCCGGATGGGCCAGCCAGCTGCTCCAGCCTCAGTTGCTGGTTTTGGGGCCTCAGCTACTGCGAAAATCAGTGTAGACTCCTCTCTTGCTGGGCCCATCATTGGGAAGGCGGGAGTGAATTCGAAGCAAATATGTCGCCAAACTGGGGTAAAGTTGTCAATACGAGATCATGAGTCAGATTCTAATCTTAAAAACATCGAGCTAGAGGGGACGTTTGATCAGATCAAGGAAGCGAGTGCGATGGTGAGAGCTCTGATTGTGAGTATCAGTTCGACAGCCCCTCTAATAAAAGCTGGCCCTGGGCCGAGGGCCCAACAGGGGAACAACCACAAGACGAAGCTGTGCGATAATTTCGCAAAAGGGACTTGTACTTTTGGTGACAGGTGTCACTTTGCCCATGGGGCTTCGGAGTTGAAATCTGGAATGTGAACAAAAATCTCTTACTAGGGCTCTCCTTCGTTTGTTGTCACCCTTTATAAAAAGCTGAGGATCAGAACTCTTCACAAACAGTTGCTTGTGTAGTGAGTTTCATAGAATTAAACATTTTTTAGTTCCTAGTAAACTTACTGTTTCCGGATATTATAATGTTGTGGTTGGAGTTCATTTCCCTTTCTAGGATTTCGTTGAAGCACTTTTGTGTTTTTGTTTTGTTTATGGACGACGTTAACGATTGATACGAATCTGTATCCTCTACCCTCTTCCATCCCCTTTACCTATTGAATCCAAAATATATGTTTAGGAAAGTTGAAAAAAAATCTATAATTGCAAATGGATGTGTATATATACACTCCAGCAATCATATTTTTAAGAGAAAATTGTTACACAATTTAGTTTAGAATAAATGTAAAAACTAAAGTATATATTAAATCTAAAAAAATCGTTTCGAGCAATATTAAAAATCATTTTTGCGTATAATATATTATAAATATCTACAAACATACCAACAAATTGTAAAATTTTGAATTCCAAGCAGAAATAACTCGGGGCACTGAAACTGAACATTCTTCTTATTTGATCAGATGGCTACTATGAAAGGATTGAAGCATTTTGCATACCAATCTTGAAGAGTTTTTTGCCAAACTGGTCCACTGGACCACACAAATTCCCAGAATGGGCTACCTGTCTGTAATATTCCCAAAATAGTCTACTTTTGAAAAACGACCGATCGAAATGATAAAAACGACCGGTCGTTTTTATCATGAACTCTCTGGAACAATTTGGACCAAAAACGATCGGTCGTTCTGTACATTACGATCGGTCGTTTTTCAGACCAAAAACGACCGATCGTTTTTAACAATTCGATCGGTCGTTTTTATTGTTAACTCTCTGGAAGAAATTATACCTAAAACGATCGGTCGTTTCTGAAAAACGATCGGTCGTTTTTCTTGTGGACTCTCTGGAAGAAATGTGATCTGAAACGATCGGTCGTTTTTTAGAACGATCGGTCATCTGTTGAAAAACGATCGGTCGTTTTTCACAGTCGACCGATCGACTGTAAACAATTTACAAAAGAAGAATTTTTTGCACTTTTCGACACTGATTTGGCAAAAAATATATAAAAACTCAAGCATGGTTTCCAACGAATCATTATCATCAACAGCTAATCGCATATATTTAAACTCAGTAAGTGTAGTCAGATATGGATAACGACATGTTAAACTCAAACGATTTGAAGTCGATGATACATCAAGTACCTTAAACAATTTTTCCAAAAATTGGTCGTATGTCGTGTTTCTAGATATCTTAAAAAATTTTTTATAAGAAATATCATAAGATAACCCCTCGCTAATAGTTTTCATTATCGTACCTCCCCAATAACACATAATTGTAGGATTTTTCATTTCGATAACCACACGGTAAAATTAACAATTTTACTCAAATAATACTCCAACAACACAAAATATTGAGCTTTTACCTGTTTTGGAAGATATCTGAGATTTGCCCTAAAATGATCTAAGAGCTCTGTTTTTTTTATTTTTACAGTGGTAATGAGATGAGTATGGTCTGCAGAAATGAGATGAGTTTTTTAAGTACAACTATTTCTGAAAAACGACCGATCGAAATGTACATAACGACCGATCGTTTTTGTCTGAAAAACGACCGGTCGTATTGTCCAATTCGACCGATCGTTTATTGTCCAAATTGTTCCAGAGAGTTCAATAATAAAACGACCGGTCGTTTTAATCATTTCGATCGGTCGTTTTTCGAAAGTAGACCATTTTGGGAATATTTCAGAAAGGTAGCCCATTCTGGGCATTAATCGTAGCCAGTGAGCCATTTTGGCAAAAAACTCAATCTTGAAAGCATGTAAGGAGTAATATAGGAATTAGGTGATGATATGACTTAAAAGTTAACACAATGCTATTAGTTTTGTCGATGCCTTTTTCCGACTATGTTTTCTGAAGATGGAAGATCAATAGTCCATTGTGAGGAATATTCTGATTGTTAAGCCATTTGTTAAGAAGCATAACTTCAAGAACATCATTATGTGAAACACCACTGAAACTGAATCATTGAATATATTGGGGTCGAAAACAGAAATTAGCCTTGATCAGGATCACCTTTTTTTTTAATACTAAAATTAACAATACAAACTGGTCACATACAACCCAGAGTGATTATAACAAAAGCGATCATCAGAAAATGTCTGTCACACTATAAAATGCTGCCACTCCACATATGCAAGACCTAAGAGCAACTCATAAATATCCATCATGAGAAACAATGCAATAAAACCATCAAAACCACAGGCCATGTCATGGGTTTTTTATACTTTTATTGATCCTTTCATCAAAAAGTAGAAATCTGTGATTGTTACATAGCATAACTTGTCCATCTGCATATGTAAATGGAAATACCCTTCTTCCAAGTCTTAAAACTGATATAAATGATGTATCTACATATGGATCTATTTCCTTCCCTCTTGCATTCCTGCTGTTGTGTTCTTCAATATCTGCAATCCAGTACTCCATATATAAACACAATGGGGGACAACCATATAATTGTTTTTGTGAATTCATACGTAAAGGATAACAAAGATGGGGTTGTAAAAACTGAATTAAGAAAGTATAACCTAAACTGTTTAAAGAAACAATATACAAGAAATTTTAAAATCCATGATGTTCTAGAGTTTAGAATCTAAATTGATTCTTCAACTCCACAATATGCAAAATTCCTCTTTCATCAAATTAGTTACATTTTGCTGCATTTAGTTATGTTCTACCTAAAATAACTTAAGGTCACCAATTTGAAAATCTAAATTTCAGGTCCCTTTAACAAAGATATATTCTTATTCCTAAAAAGCATAAAGAGAACCAAGGATATTCAGAAGTGTCAAAGACATGCGGAAAGCAAAGCTGTATTGAAAGCAAAATTGCAAATGATAAGTTCTTTGAAAGGAACTTACAATTTTAATAAAATATGATACTTTCTATTGAACTAATAATGAATGATCTTTTAAAAAAAACAGGATTAATAGGAGGGTATGATGTCTCAAAAGTCCACTCAACTCCTACTTGAAAACCTAAGATCCCCAGAGGTACTTGATACTTAAGGCGATCAAAAGTGATTTCTATGCTGAGATTAAATCAAAGGTGACAACCTGATGTGTCAATGACTTTTAATCTGGTAAAAATCGGATAGTCTGAATGAAAATTCCAAAATGTAAGAGTCATTACATGAGAATTAATAAAATTTACAAACCCCAAGAGGTACTTGATACTTAAGGCGATCAAAAGAGATTTATATGCTGAGATTAAATCAAAGGTGACAACCTGATGTGTCAATGACTTTTAATCTGGTAAAAATCGGATAGTCTGACAATCTTTAATGAAAATTCCAAAATGTAAGAGTCATTACATGAGAATTAATAAAATTTACAAACCCCAAGAGGTACTTGATACTTAAGGCGATCAAAAGAGATTTATATGCTGAGATTAAATCAAAGGTGACAACCTGATGTGTCAATGACTTTTCATTTGGTAAAAATCGGATAGTCTGACAATCTTTAATGAAAATTCCAAAATGTAAGAGTCATTACATGAGAACTAATAAAATTTAAAAACTCCTAAAGGTAACTGAGGTCACACCCCGATTATGATAAAATTTAATAGTAAACATTATTGTGTATGACAGTAAACATACAAAATCCGCTGTATTCTTATTATTCACAAAAGCATGACATTACAAGCTACTTATCGGTACCAAAAAGTAAATTTGGATAAAGGCATTAAGAGAGGTAACAAATTTAATGTAAAGGAGGATTAATCTGGTTTGAGTACCCTACATAAACTTATAAAATAACCCCAAGCTGTCTGCTAATTAAAGTTAAGCTTTGATAAATTCAAAGAGCTGGGATGTGCCTATCAGGATATCATGCCTGCATTAAAAAGGAGGGAATACCATTATAACTTACATGTCTAAGCATCTGGTTTTCATTCTGCAAAGTGGCGACTCTCTCTTCCAGCTCAGAGTTTTTCTTTTCGATTTCTTTCATTCTGGCCTCCAACTCAATTAAATATGCTTTCTTCCTTTCTCTTGCTTGTTGGGCAGATACTCTATTCCTCAGCAATCTTTAATCAACCGAGAAAAAACCCATAATCAAACCAAACGAAAATACTAGTATTAAAGAGAAAAAACATGTCCGAAAACTATATCTAATGAGAAACTTAAATAATGACGGCAGAGTTGATGGCTAAGCCAAAACTGTCACTTAGAAGAATACGAGTCGATACTAAGGAATAGGAGTTGAATCCATAATTTAAAACAATGAGATTCATTTGTTTGATTTACAGAGGTTGTTGTTATGTCAATCTTCCCTATAACAAGCAGAACACGACAATTGACAGGTGCAATTTTTTGACACTGAGTATAACTAACGCCTAAACAAAAGTCAAATTTCTTATTTGCTGCACAAGAACTCAGGAGAGGCCAGAATTCACTAGCCTATCATTTTGAATTCAATGTGCTACAAACTTTGTAGAATAAAGAAGAAATCCATAAAAATTACTCCACCAACACCAACATGCAGGAGTAACAATTAATAACTACATGGCAGACTAAGTACAACTTTTCCAGTTCGTAACCCAAGAAAAACTATACAGGGGCTTGGAAATCGGACAATGCCTCCTCCTTAGAGCTAACCTAACTAAGATAGAAGTTTTGTATAAACTGAACTAAACTAAACTAAAATTTATAAGCCAAGAATCAAATTTTCAGAAACTAGCTCAATCACACTTTAGCCACCCCGGCTGCGAGTACATTGACAACTTTATGACCTAAAGAGATTTGATATTGATAGCAATTAATGGATAAATCAGAAATATCAATTCTAGATGGGATTTTGTTACCTCTTGAGCCTTTTGTTCTCTTTGTCAGCAGGGTTTCTCCCTCTCTTTCTAGATCCCTCTCCGGAGGCCTGCATCCTATCGGTGCCGGTCCCTGAAGCTGATTCTCTGCCATTTCCCGACATGCCATTGGGTTCTCCACCCATCTCCGGGACTCTCCTTATCTCATCATCACTCTCCATACCTAATATGTTGTACAAGTAATCAAGGTATATAAAAATTTAAAGAGAAAAAAATGCGTTCAATTTAGAATCAAGTGACATTCGAAAGAAACCTTCTTTGAAAATGTGGTTGGGACAAAACAAAATGACGGTTCAAATAACTAACCTGATCCCTAATTTTTAAAAACAAAACGACGGTATAGCCCTGTTTGGTTGTAGTATAAACAAGCTAAAATAATGGAAACACCCTCTACAGTTCTACCTAAGTTCATCAATCATCAAATAGGAGCATCACTTTGGTTCCCCTATCAATATTCATAAAATTACTAGCTAACCCTATAAGTAATATCTGGCCTGATAACTAACTTTAATCCTATTAGTAATATAGGACAGATGTTTGGATATTTAGTCTTATTAACTTACTTTAGGACAGCTGCTAATTAAGTACTCCTATAATAACAAGAGAGAAATGTAGGAAATAAACTGCAAAGCTTGACATATTTAGTCTGACAAAAGTAATCAACACTAATTTGTACTATAATTGAAATTAATATCGAGTTTAAGGATCTTCATCAGATACCACAATTGTCACATAAATGATAAACCCATAACCTTAAGTTAGAAGAAATAGTCCTAAAACCAAATATCACATAAAAAAACTCAATAGAAATAAGTAAAATTGACCCAAAAAAAAAGGTACCTTCTTTGAGTTCAAGTTGAAGAGCAGAGCTTGAAGATCTCTCGCTACTCGAAGGTATCGAACTCCCCGCTATCGAACTCGTAGCTTGTTCCTGCATTGTGCTCATAAATAAATATATATATATATATTTGTATAGATATATATATATATATAGAGAGAGAGAGAGAGAGAGAGAGTTAACGGTTGTATGTATTAATATTGGCACCAACTAAAAGAGTACTCTAGTAGAATTACTTAGAATGTAATAAGGCTTTAATGACCGTCCGATTGAGATCAATCTAACAGGTTATAAATAGTTAACGTGGAGATTTAAAGGCCGTGAGGAGATTTGTTTAAACAAAGGCGAGTGGGGGAGTAGCGTGGAGGTTATCTAGCCGTTGGATGAGAGTGTGATCTGACGGTTGATATGTTGTTTGAAATAGGGATGTACGTTGAATTGGGACCATGTTGTGGGCTTTTTTCACAAAAAAAGTAATCATGTTTTCTTTGTTTTGGTGTTTAACTTATTTGTTGTTATTTGGATGACTTTTTAACAAAGTAATTTCATCAAGATCACCACCGTTACTTGAATTTACATCAAGAATAGTATATTTATATTATAATCAAACCGAGCAATTGTATTGGGACGGGAGAATTAGTTGAAAATTGCATTTTTACATAACACTTTGAGTAAGAAATTATCCACTGAACCAATCATAAGGTGATGTGTCAGTGTATCCACTTTTTTTTAAGTAGAAATTCGGTGTAACAATCGTTCATCTTTCATAAAATAAAATAAAAATATGTAGTTTGTGTGGTCAATCAGGGTTGTCAACCTTATCGACCCGATCCTACTTGCTCTTAAAATTCATCCTTACATTTATTTGATGCCTGCTTAATTAACTATGATAATATCCCATTTTAGATAGTAATAACTAGCGGTGGATTTAGTATAATTTCGTCTGAGTTTTCGTTATTACTATACTTTAGTAAAAGCAAATTTCATAACCATTATCGTATCGCATGCAGTATATTTTACCAACATTAAAAAAATCGGACATACACAAACGTTTTATTAATTTTATGACATTTAATACAACCTAAAGCTTTGATAAACTATTAAAAAAACATGAGTAAAACAACAAATACTATGAATGGTTACACCATCAATATTCAATCGTGTGCAAAAGTTATAAACACCGAGATGACTTTTCAAGAACCCTAACATTCGTTTACAAAATGTGAGCTTCACACACACTCAAAAACATGTACGTGATGTTGGAAAAAATATATGAAAAAGAGACTTTTCGAGGTCTTCTTAATATTTACCATAACTACAACGTTCAGTTCACTTTAGAATTAAATTATTAATTATATAGTTAGTACATATAGTTGTGACTTAGTGGAAAACAAAGTGTTTTAGTGTGTCTTTATAGACAATAAGTTCAAAAAGTGACGTGTTGTGATTTTTTTGTAAATTTTATGTTAACAAGCAAGAGCTTTAACAAGTGGATAAATAACTTCAACTTAAAATGATAGCTTCTCTCAATAGGTTAATTACATTAATATTATAACGCATACATTTATTTTTTATTTATATATATGGACGGTACAATACCATGGTACATAAAAAACTCTTACCATGGTACTACGATACCACATGAACAGTACTACCGAAACTTCGGTAATGGTGCAATGGTAGGATCGGTATATAGTTGGTACAATAAAGTACAAAAATTCAGCCCTAATTTTAACCAACCTTTTCATTTTCCAGTGTATAATAACATTTTATTTTCAACTTTATTCCATCATTATTCATTTATACATGGAAATGGTTTGAAGTTTGTATATATATATATATATATATATTTCTAGTATATAAATCTCCCTTTTATTGATTATCTAATGACCTAGCTATCGAGGAACAAAGCTTTCCTTGGATCGTCTCGTTTCCAAAGAATATTTATATTTGGATATGTTCAACGTCAACTGTACACTTCACTAGCAGTTTCCAATATTTTTCATGAACAAGAGGGAGAGGGGGAGAGTACATGAGTTTTCGTTTCCTTCAATTCTGACTATTTGCTAAATGGATTTAGATTCTATTCCCATTTGCTAAATAATAAAAGTTGAATGGACTAAAGCAAAATTGCACCAGGATATGCAGACCTAATGTTAAACTCCTAAAGGAAACAAAGATCAGAAAACAATGACAAATTGAGAGAAAGAAAAGAGTAAACCATCCCAATTTAGGGATATCAGAAGTAGCAAGGTGCATCATAAATTACTTAAAATAAGAGCATTTTGTTGTTCAGTAAAGATGGAAAATGACTAAAAGCAATTTCCAAACATTGAACTCTATATGTATAAAATAATTTCAATGAGAGAATAAAAGCCCAAAGACTAGAAATAAAAAGGAAGAAAGCTCTAAAGTCAGAAGACAAGAGTATCTTTCATTTTTGCTGTTACCATAAGAAACCCACAATGTGGTAAAGAAAAACTTAATGCATCATAGAGTACACTTAGTATCTTTTTTTTGGTAATTTTTATGTGTTGTTGTCTATTTTTTGGTGCTACTAATAATAGGGGTGGAATCGGAAGGGACCCGACCCGACCCGAAAAGGTTAAACTCGTGTCCATGTTTGTAATGGTAAGCATGTATTAAACTCAGTAAGAATTACTGATATCAAGACGGTCATGTGTATGATATGTGCCTTTGGACCCATCTGTTTTAGGTGAAGCTTGATTTATCACTATTAGAAGATATCAAAGATGATAGTGAATTATGTGCTAAGGTCGCTAAAGAGGAGTCCGTGATTTTCCATTAGGGAGCCTCCTGGGGATGGAAATATACAGTGTAAAATTTAACATACTCATGTAACTTTCCAGAGTTCTTATCTCGATAGTGACCCCTCAGAATTTCTAGCTACTTAAATTTCGGGATCCAATAGTTTTAACTTTTAATACAATTACTTATGTATATGCATTTGAACATTATTTGTAAATTAACAGGGGTAGCTGTAGGAATGAAGAATTGGCTTCGTGTCACTTTCGCTACTGATCCGTCGTCTCTTGCGGAAGGCCTTGGGAGGGTAAAAGCTTTTTGTGAGAGGCATGCCAAAAAAGGAATATGATCTGCAAAGTTTATGTTATTACGCTAATCAACATATGCTCGTTGATCCCATTTTTAATTTCAAGTAAACATAATAAAGTGTTAGTAGTTCGATCTATTATACTGTCAATTCATCTTTATACATACAGTACCCACATGAGTATATTGTGAACTGTGATGGGTAGACTTTTCTAAATTAATCTTTCCTTGGATTGTGTCATTTTCATGAGGTAGACTAGTGGGCTACTATATGGCCATTGTTATAATTGAGGTTACTTGATGGATTTGCCAACAAGAAAGTTGGCAGCTTCGAGCTAGCTACCAAGTATATTTTTCCCTATACATTTCAATCTAGGAGACATTTCAACCTAGGAGAAAAAGTGTATCGATATATGCATATAAAAAAAAAGTATACATATACTCAGGGGCGGTTTAAGTCCAATAAGTCTTGAGACTTGAATAAAAACCGGGCTGTGGCTAAAAAAATCTGGGACGAGACAAAAAGAAATTATTATTATTATTTTATTTTTTTTGTTATGGGCCTTGTGCAAAAAATAAATAAAATTGGACTGTGACTTGGACAACTTACAATAGTGGGTCGCCATTGCATACCCTCCATAATACAGTGGGGAAGAAATCAGTCGAATGATAGTATGATGAAGTGTATTTGTATGTATTTCCAAAAAAAGTGGATTTATATAAATGTATGTTTAAGCTAACGAAGTAATGGTTGATAATAGTATTTAAGCATTAAATGTCATTCCAAAATTCGAGTTCGTATGAATTTTGAACATAAATCCCTCATTAATAAATCAGTAATGATATAGAACCAGACTTACTCAACCAAACTGATTATCAGACAGTCCTTTATGTAATTTTTAGAATTTTTTTGACACCCAACTAAAACAAAAATAAAACCCAAAATATAATATTTATGGAACCCTTGTAAACTTAAATATTAATTAAAAATATTTAAAATTTTAATGATTTTAATATATTTTATTTGAGGATTCAACAAAATAAAAACTCAAATATAATATTATAGAACCCTATTTGAGACTACTCTAAATTTAAATATTAATTAAAAATATTTAAAATTTTAATGATTTTAATATATTTTATTTGACGATTCAACAAAATAAAAACCCAAATATAATATTATAGAACCATATTTGAGACTATTCTAAACTTAAACATTAATTAAAAATATTAAATATATGGCCGAATAGGAGACTCTCAAATTTCGGGATGAAAATGAAATTCTAAATTTACATTAAGAATTAGTGTGTTGAGAGTCTGATTAAGTCTATCTGACTCATTCGCATTATTCTTAATAAATTATAAACAAAACCACAGCTCCAATACACAAATGTTTTCTCTTAAATCTTTATCTTAATTTTATGTACCAAAAGGCAAAACCTACATATTTCATGTTTTGCAGTCTAGCCTACAAAATTTTAAGTTTTTGCACTATAACTTGAAATTTTGTAGCCTAGACTGCAGAGACATCCGGTTAAATTTAATAAAAAATAACGTCGCCAAGCTTTTTACAATAGGGTAAATTTCAAGTTTTTACAAAGACATCCGGTTAATAATAATTCACTACTAGTCTGTGTATCAAACATAAATTGTCTCATAAAACTTGTCAACTACTGTACTGTTTAAAGTATCCACATAACCGCATTCATGAATTAATAGACTTAGATTATTCTTTTATATTAAAAAAAAAAACTATTTCATCCTACAAACAGAAAAAGTAATTAGAGCATCTATAATAGTATTGTTATCTTTATTTTTAACTAAAAATGTTAGCTAACAATGCAATTTTGTCTCCACATTAATTGTGTTAAAGTGTGTGCTAACTTTATAAATGTCAAAAATATTGTTAAAGATAATAATTTTTTTAATTGTTATTACTTGATGACATGGTAAAAAAATATATCCACACCCACAGACAATTAACTGTTATTTCTCATGTATATTTTTTATATCTCTACCATACTATTTATTTTCTCCCAGCACCTATCCATACTATTATATTTTGAATAATTAATTTTTAGTTTAAATGAATAATATTATTAAAGTTAAAACAAATGTGAGTGTTTAAATTAATATACATATGTGTCATTTAATAGCTTTTATGTATGATTTTAATATACATATGAGTGTTTAAAATATTATGTATGCTCTTACGTCACTTGAAAACCATCACGTGACACTCAAAACGACAATACCGTATTTGTATCCGTTACCCACGGACAAATCATTGAATAAAACAATTGAAGTACGGAAACTTATGGTTATTAGTCCATTGTACGTATATATGATGTGACAATTAAATAACAATATCGCCACTCGTTTATCAAGCGGCTGCTCCACAACATCGATAAAATTATATTCATCTATATATAAATATATCACTCTCGCTCTTAAGTCCACTTTGTAACAGACTCGGCTAATATTTAATAATCTACTATAATAATGGAGAACGGCGGGTCAGTGACAAAGTGGAAGTTCGGTGCAAACAACGAGGTGATATCAGCTTCAGCAATATCAATAAGAGGAATACTAATGGAGGTTATGTCTAACCTAAACGTGTCGGATCATAGACCCGTTATTCCACTCGGGCACGGAGACCCTTCCGCTTTCCCATGCTTCCGAACCAGCCCTGAAGCTGAGGAGGCAATCACCGACTCCCTCCGATCGGGTAAACACAACGGTTACGCACCCACTGTTGGTATTCTCCCTGCTCGAAGGTTCGTTGACTTAAACATGAATTAAGATAGTAAAAATTTATTGATTTTAATAGATTTTATCATGGGTGGACATTGTCCCCTCTGACACGATGAACTTGCTCCATTTTATTTCATTTTCATAACATGCATGGTCAATGGCGGAGAGAGCTATTTTATTTTATAGTTACGGGTGTAGGGCCGTCCGGATATGGGATGATGAAATTCCAAAAGAAAAATATGAGGGGCTAAAATGATATTTTTATAAGTCTATACGTAAAATAATATACACTTGTAGATACAGGATTGTTTATTTATGAGGGTGGTTGTTTATTTATGAGGGTGCTTGTAGTCGCTAATTTTTTTTGGAAGTGCATGGCAAAAGTTAATATATTTTTGAATGTTTTTTTTTCAAGGTGAAGGTGATGTGGTCCTTTTAGCCTTAATACTTAATAGTTCATTTTTAATATTTATTTTGTGACGAGGGGCGAATCCCAGAGTTGTAAATAACTGCTAGTCTGCTATAATCCTTTTATATGTAGTTTGTTTTATTTTGATGAATCGAACTCTTAACAACCGCGCGAACCAGTTTTTTCCTCATGATCAGCTTAGTTGACTAAATAATCGCTATATATTTGTTCATGTTTGGTTGGTGCATACATGAAACGAAACTCAACTAAACACTTCACGAGGCGAACATGAAATTTCTACATAAACGTTTTGGTTCATCGATTGCCCCAGTTGTAATAGGCGGGAAGGTTTCTGAAAAAAACTAAAAACATCTCCCCGTTGAGGAAAAAATTGTCAACCCGTAATCATATGTAGTTGATTACCGGAAATCTGTCCTTTAAGTAGCCGAATGTGTTGTTATATTATTCAATATTGATCACATTAATTTTTTGTTATTAAAATATTCTCTGAGTTGTCACTCTTTGGAAACCTTGCACAATCCTGAGGACTTTCAGTTTACCAAGTTATCGGAATAGTTTTAACCAACTCTTTCATTTTGCATTATATTACAAAAAAAAACATCTTATTTTCAATTTTCTTCCATCATTTATGTATGGAAATTGTTTGAAGTTTGTATATATTTATATATATAAATCTCCCTTTATATATGTATAATTGATTTATCTAATGACCTAGTTATTGACGAACAAAGCTTTCCTCGAGATCATCTCGTTTCCAAAGAGTATTTTTATTTTTGTCTAGTTCGGTTATTTAAGATATGTTCAACATCAACCAAACACTTCACTAGCGAAAAACGGTATTTTTCACGAATACGAGGAGAGAGGGAGGGGTGGGGGGAGAGCATGCGTTATCATTTTCTTATTTTTGTACTATTTGTTAAATGAATTTAGATTCAGTCCCATTTGCTAAATAATAAAAGCTGAATGCACTAAATTTAAGTTGCACCATGATAGGCAAACCTAATGCTAACATTCTGGAACATTTATAAAAGGAGTGACTCTCTCCGTTCGTTTTCCGTTTTTTAGTAAATTTTTCATTTTTATATTTTTGAAATGTCCTTTTTTTGTTGTTAAATCATATCAAGTTTATACTTATAGCCTCATATATTAACTAAGAAATAATTTTTGTTTAAAAAATTCGATTTTTTGATACTTTTTTATTGAATTTTAAGTTAAATTGTTTCAATTCCTTAAATATCATAGTTTTCGAAACAAAACACTTATTTCGGGACGGAGCGAGTATAGCTTCATGGGGTAAGGTTTATGTTACACCACCTAAAGGTAACTCATCAAAAGTACAGTAGGGCTGTAGGGGGCTTAATAGAGGCTAAAATCTAAGTATTAGAAATAAAAATCAGAAAACAATCAACTAATGAAGGATACTCTGACAAACTGAGGGAAAGAAATGAGTTAATTATCCCAATTTAGGGATATCAGAAATAGCAAGGTGCATCATAAAGTACTTACAATATGAACAGTTGTTTAGTAAAGATGGAAAATGACTAAAAGCAATTTCCAAACAATGAACTCTAGATGCATAAAATATTTCCAATGAGTGAATAAAAGCCCAAAGACTAGAAATACAAAGGAAGAAAGCTCTAAAGTCAGAAGACGGGGTATCTTTCATTTTTGCTGTTACCATAAGAAACCCACAATGTAGTAAAGAAAAACTTAATGCATCATGGAGTACACTTAGTATCTTTTTTTTGGTAATATTTATGTGTTGTTGTCTATCTTTTGATTGCTTGTAGCATGTGTGATGAATTCACATCCCATATTTATATTTCAAGCAGAGAATTTATATATAAATAAGTAAAGCTATTATATATTAAGCTGATGAGCGGGTAGCAGCTAAGTTGAAGAGGCTTAATTGCTAGTCGTTGTTGACCTTGTCACCATCTCTTGGTCAATAATTACAATGACTATGTGGTGTTCAATTTGGTTTTTGTTTTGTAATCTCATGTCATCCACAAATCAATTAATTAAGTTTCTTTTTACTTTCTTTCTATCTTATTCATTACTCACTTTTATGTTAGGTTAATAAATAATTGAAGCTGCTTCCTGAGTAGTGAGACTTTATCTGTGTGATGAATGAAAATTGCAATACATGTAACATGCTGAATGATGATCAATTTGTTCACATTTGAAACGGACGTAATTATAATTAAAATGCATTTTTCCTTTGCACAGCAGAAGGTTGGTGGTGCGACCCAGGTTTTGAACCTGCTCGTAAGAGCGTGTTAGCATATCTAGAAAATTAAATGGAGCCAAGGCCGATATATATATATATATATATATATATATATATATATATATATATATATATATATATATATACCAGCCCATTGTATTAAACATAAAAGATATTCCGTCCATGGGTCAAGCCCCCATGGTAGCTAAATCCGTCCAAATAATACGATATAAACACTACAGTATGAATGAGATACTACCTGGTAACTAACAAGACCAAATGGGCAAAAAAAGTTTAAAATCTAATACTTTAAATCTTAGGAATTTTAGGAAAATTTTGCCACGATGATTTAACCCCTTACTCCTTATCACTCCGAACTTTGTATCTCCCCTTATCGCTCCATGATCAGTGTGATCTAAGCGGTTAAATTCGAGAGGCCGATATATCTTAATCATTCTTGAAAACCTAGAAGCAGCGCAGCCCCCTAGTTGGGTTGTTCAAACCAAGAAAAATATTGGTTGCTCCCAACCATCTGTGTTGCTTTTCCTTTTTTATTACTTGATGCCATTTAATTAGTTCTTTTGGATTATTGTACCCTTTAAATAAATTTTCCATTGCAAGCAAATTAAAACAGAGGCAGAATTTATATTTTTATTGAACCACTCAAGCTCTTTGGCAACTCAGATAAATGGAGATATGCTTACATACAAAAATTTGCTGGTAAACTAGGCCTAGTATTTGGATTGCGAACGAGTATGAACATAGAATGTGGGTTAAAGGTGTCTTAGAATCAGTGTTGTCCCTATCCGTGAGTAAAATACCGAGGAAAATTGTAAACTTTTTTCTTCCTCGGCAGGGATTTAATGTTGAGGAGATGCATAGAGACTGGATCCACTACTTTGGCAATTATGTGTGAAAATTATAGTGATTATTTAAATGTTGACATTAATTGCATCTTATCAACTTTGGAGTTGAAATGACTAGTAAGTGTTGGTTTTTGCTTGCAATCTGGTGCAACAATTTTTTGTCATGAAGCCGCTATTTAAGACTTTAACACTGTAGAGTAAGTCTTTGAGTATGTGATAACATTGACCAAAAGTTACAAGATTAAAATAATTGAGAGTATTGTTTAATCAGGAACTTGAGAAGTAAGATTGTACTAAGATATATGTGACTCTAGTCTGTAGAATCGAAAAGGTAGAAGGGTATTACTCATCTCAGGCCTATTTCATTAGTAGTTTTATCTCTTCCTATTTTTCGCGGATCATCTGTAGTCTTCTAGTAGTCTTATTCTGTATTTGTACATTAATCACTCTCATTTTAAAGATCATTTTGATAATCATATTTGACTCTTACCTAATGTTCTAAAAAACGAGGCCAAGCTGAAATTAGACAGTAGGTGGAGCCTAAGAGCATAGGTGATTAGGGGGTTAATAAGTAGGAATAAGCGTTAGGCGGCCTATTTCTCCTAGTACCAACCTTGCACCTTTTATAAGATTGCTCTTACCACTCCGAGAAAAAAAATGATGCGTCGTTTAATACTTTAATCACCTTCCTCCCATCTGAAAATTTCACTAGCTCCTTTGGAGCAGAATACCTGTGATTTTTAGCATTGTTTTAAAAAACGCGTTATATTACACTATAATTTGCGAAATAACGTTTTTCGGCCGAAAAACGTTATGATAAACTGCTATTTGGATAAAAAAGCGCTAAATTCACGTTATAGGGACACTATAGTGTAAATAACGCGCTATAGTGGACTCTATTTACGCTATAGCGGGTGCAGTCCAATTTTTATTTTTTTTGTCAAAAATTTAAGGAAATTATTGGAGGTTAAAGAGAATCAAACCTCAAAACTCTTACAAACAAAGTAAATGCTCTTACATCTCAAGTACAATCATTTTGTGATTATTAGTTATAACTTTTTATATATGTTTAGTTAATTTTTATTAGATGTTCTGAATTTAATGTTATATTTATATGTATTTATGCAAAAAAAATAAATAAACCGCAAAGCGCTATGTAACAACGCTATTTGCGCTTTTAATGTTATAAAAAACAATACATTAGCGATAACGCTATTTAAAACATTATTTGTAGCCTCTTTTTTTCCTTCCTTGAGCTTTAAGTTGAAGTCAGTAGCATTATCAATACTATTATGACTATTGATATTTAAGATATCTAATGAACTTTTGGCGTTTAATTTAATACCTTATACAGGGCTGTTTCAGAATACCTTTCTAAGGACCTACCTTATGATTTATCACCGGATGATGTTTACCTTACAAGTGGGTGCACACAAGCGGTGGAAATCATGCTAACAGTGTTAACTCGTCCCAATGCTAACATCTTACTTCCAAGACCAGGCTTCCCATTTTACGAGGCACGAGCTGCTTATAACCGACTCGAAGCTCGCCATTTTGACCTTCTACCCGAGAAAGGCTGGGAGGTTGATCTTGAAGCTGTTGAAGCTATTGCAGATGAAAACACTGTTGCAATGGTTATTATCAATCCTGGCAATCCTTGTGGCAATGTATTTACGTATGAACATTTGAAGAAGGTAAGAGTTATTAGTCGTTTGATACTTTAAAGAGCCAATTCCCCTAAACTTGTCCATTTTGGACCTTATTCTCATTTAGTGGTGAGAAATTTTTGATTCGCTTAGCACTTTTGTCGGTATACACTTAAAATAACAGTTCATTAAAATGTGAATGCACATAAAAACTGAAAAACAAGTTCATTAAATAGAATGCTCACTTATCAGCTCGTTATAGTGCATGTTTGTTCACAATACTCCAATCAAAAATTATTTCCTTGAAGCGCTGCTATTGGAATATTACTAAACGGGAAATGACTTTCTTCTTTTTTTACTAAATGGGTATTTAGTCAATATGGGCCACTTAACGAGTTGATGGTAGTTTCCCCCTATTTTAAACCCCGTGTGGAAAATTATTTGTTACTCCTGAGGTGTAAGTGTAACCAATGGTGTAGAATAATGCTGTAAATGCTGATTATTATCTGATTTTGTCTTTCTTTTTTACTAATAGCACATAATTTGGAAATTTTGACATTTAGATCATCGATTCCGATCTTATCCTGGCTTGACATTTTGGAAGGATGACAAGTTATTTGAGCATGATAGTTTTGGGATGTACTATGTACCAACCGACCTGGTTTTTTTAAAGCAATTATTGTTTCGCAGGTAGCCGAGACTGCAAAAAAGCTTGGCATACTGGTGATTGCTGATGAAGTGTACGATCATCTTGCTTTTGGGAGTAATCCATTTGTCCCGATGGCTGTCTTTGCTTCGACAGTACCTGTTGTCACGGTTGGGTCCATATCAAAGAGATGGATCGTTCCTGGTTGGCGACTTGGTTGGATTGCTATCAACGATATCAATGGCACACTTAGAAAACATGGGGTTCTCCCTCTCTCTATATATATTACATACTCCCTCCATCCCTAAAAATGGTCCACTTTTACATTTTTGTTTTCCCTATGTTCTATTTTGACCCTTCCTTTTTATTATCGATAATCCTCACTTTGGAGGTGTCAACCATGATAGTGAGCAGGGTATTACTTAAAAACTCTAAACGGGTAAACTTAAAAGGCCTAACTACTAGGAAAAAGCCAGTTACTCTTCCACCCGATAAAATGTGCTTCTTAATCCTTGTAAATAACGGAAGTGGTCAGGAGTCACGACCATTTCTAAGGAGGGTGGGAGTACAAATTTTTGCTATATATAATTATATACATGCTAGTATTGCTGGTACTTGACTGCTAGAAATTCTATCCTTCAACTGTTAAAAATGGCTATTCGTTTTTTGTTGTGCTTATACAAGACTATAATGTTCTGAATGTTCTTTTGTGACCATCCATGCCAATTACTTTTGAAATATTATCCAAATAGATAATGTTCGTGCACTTTTTCTTCCGTAAAAGAACTGTATTAAAGTGTTGCAGATTTTATTATTATTATAAAGTCTTATCTAGTTATCTTGTTTGGATAAGAAAGAGCAGTTCAATTCTGTAGAACACTGGTCTCCGGAATCCAATGCTGTAGGTTTACAATCCTAAAGATAGTTACTCCCGAGTCGAGTGTAATAGTTGATTATGATTCGTTTACAAATTATTGCTGTTGGTGGTTTATCTTGGAATTGCAATCTTGTACTTCGCTCCATCATCCATGAAATGTAAATCTCTTTCTGCACTTCATCGCTAGATGGAAAAGCTCTAATGGCATTTTGTTTTCTTGCCACTCTCCCCAGATTATCAAATGCATTGAAGGATATCTCAATATTTCTTCTGATCCAGCAACATTTATTCAGGTTTGTAGGCGATACAGCTTTTAAAACCTCAAAACACATAAAAAAGGCGAGATATTTTACTTTGTTTCGACTAAAACTTTTTCAACAAATCACCTTGTTGCTGAAAGTATATTGATGGTATAAACTATTTTCAGGGGGCAATTCCTCAAATTCTTGAGAACACCAGGGGTGAATTCTTTTCCAAAATTATAGAAATACTAAAAGAAGCTGCAAATGTATGTGTCGAGAAACTTGATAAGATCAAATGCATTACTTGCCCAAGTAAACCTGAAGGGTCAATGTTCGTAATGGTAAGCATGTATTTAACTCATTAAAATTTAATGATATCAAAACGGTCATGTGTATGATGTGCATCTTTGGACCCATCTGTTTTAGGTGAAGCTCGATTTATCGCTGTTAAAAGATATCAAAGATGATACTGAATTCTGTGCTAAGGTCGCTAAAGAGGAGTCGGTGATTTTCCTTCCAGGTATTTTTATTTTATTTTATTTTATCATCAATGCAAATTATAAACTAGTTTAGTATGTCTATATGTCTATCTATCTTAATAATGCTATATCAGCTGTCTCAGTTTATCATAATAATCACGGCTTGATCTCTCGTGATCTCTACGTACATTTGTCTAGTTTCCATGACCAGAAATAGACATACTGAGGAAATAATATTAAATAAGGCGGCCCTTGTTTTACACGGAATGCGTAGTTCCCATTGCCTCTGGATTTAGAGGATGTATTGTATGGGAGCCTCCTGGGCATGGAAATATATAAAATTTAACATACCTCAACTTTCCAGAGTTCTTATCCGGGCATTAGATAGTGGCCCCTCACAGTTTCCAGCTACTTAACAACCTTAAATTTCGGGCTCCAAAAGTTTTAGTACAACTACTTATGCATATGCATTTGAACATAATTTGTATATTATGTACAGGGGTCGCTGTAGGAATGAAGAATTGGATTCGTGTAACTTTTGCTATTGATCCGTCGTCTCTTGCGGAAGGCCTTGGGAGGGTAAAAGCTTTCTGTGAGAGGCATGCCAAAAAAGGAATATGATCTGCAAAATTCATATTATTACACTGATCAACATATGCTCGTTGATCCCATATTTAATTTCAATTAAACCTAATAAAGGGCTAGTAGTTCCCTTGTACAACTTGTGAAAGGATGAAGTTTATGCATATTGTAAAAAATTAGGTATGGAGACGGCGGGTGCAGTGATCATCAACTATGCGTTGGGTCAGTCACTATCAATATTCATCTTTATACAAGACTGTTATTAACAGCACCAATTACTTCATTTCATTGCACCACTTCGTCAAATTTGCGCAGACTTTCCATTGCAAGCCTGCAAACGTTACTTTTGTCACTTTAGGTGCTACCCAAGTTCCGTTCTCCATAATAATGTTAGTTCGGTGCAATTAAGTTCTGTATCTTGCCAGTTCAATTAAGTTCTGTATCTTGCCAGTTCAAGAAAAGAGGAATTTTTTATTTATTCCTTAGCGCTTCTATCTTATTCTCTGGTCCTTTTCCTAATGCTTAATCTGGGTAAGGATTTTTTACCCTCTTCAAATTGTTATTCAAATTTTTATCAATATATGTGACAGAAGAAGCTCATAAATTTTTTAGTTTAGAAAAAGTATAAGAACAAAGGCCGGGCTGACACCCTCAGCACCACCAAATGTGTGCAGATGCTAAAATTGTTACATAGTCAACTCTCGTTTTCGTCTACTGGCAGTTTGTCGCTCTCGTCCTCGAGACAATCTCTCTTATCCCACTGAGCTCATGCGATGCTCTCGTCTGTATCCTGGACGATCATGCTCCTTCGAATCCGGTTGTCGGATTCCCTTGCACATAAGTACTCTTACATGTCCTATAAAAGAAAATAATTTAATTAATGCAATAGCAAGAAGTATTGCTCATCTGACCCCATTCTCTTCATGCTCTCTTTTTCTTTACATCTTTGATCAAAACATTCTAAATCAACACTAATTAGTGGTACAAAATATGCAAAACAACAAATTAAAATTCATTTGCGAAGGGTCACTTGGAACTTATCTCTAAACACTTTTAACATTTTCTTCTATACTAGTATTCAAATGCATTTGTTTTTTCTCCAAGGTGCTGTATTTTGACATTTACTATTTAAATACTGAATTTCACCTTACTTATCGTCTTGTAATTTTCAGTCAGACCATATATACTAGGCCTATATAATACTGTGTCAACACAAAACCCACCAGGATCTAAGTCTACTAAATAGAGTGAATAAATTACAATTGATGGCTGCGTTGTCCAGGTCATCAACTGCTTTCAGAAGACAAGGGTCATCGGGTCTAATATGGGAGGACCGGTATTTATCAGGAGATCTAAGTATGATAAAAAATAAACTAGAATCCGCAAATAAGAATGTCGGAGAGCTAAGGAAATCCCAAAGTGTGGGCGCTAATCAACGTGTTGTAGACTACAACCAGATGGTCACTGAACCCCCATCGCCTAAGCTTTCAGGATGCATGCTTTGTTACTTCAAAAATAAATCCGGTCCAAAACGCGCTACCAAACACCGTTAGCAGATATTCGTAGGGGGGACAATAAAATACAAGTTGAAAATTTTATCTCCTTAAATATTATTTATGTATTGCCCAAGAAATCATTAATTTCTTAACATGATATAATGATAATCGTTGGAAAACATCCATGTAACAAGTGCTTGTTTTTTTACTTAAAATCATACTTTAATTTGTATTAATAGTTTCATCACCCTTGAGATAAAGATTTCCGACGATGGGGAAATATTAATATCTAAGACCTTTTTGATTGCATCATTTAAAAGTCGGAATTGGACTAAAACTCCTATCAGGCATATAAATGATGTGTTAACTTAATGGCAACATTAGTAGTCCCCAGCCTGGACTGCGAAATATGCTTTTTGGGTGCTTTTACAATACATTGGACTATTGGAGGATGTGATTTTATTAAGTTTGTCGAATCTTGATTAATTCAATCTTTATTATGAAATCCACTAATAATTGGAATCTGATTGTTAAACTCTGGCCTAACTAAGTACTGCATTTGTTTTATCTTTTCCCTATGATTATATAATTTGTTGATACATTCTTAATTAATCTTACTAATGAGACACCTTCAACAGTATATGTATATATCTATATAATAAACAATAAGAAAAATGCAATTGCTGTTGAAAATAGGTGTTGATATGATTATATTTTATTTGAAATTATTTGCCATTCAATGGTTTTACACTCCCAACAAGATCAAAATAGAGAATATTAAAATATATATAAAAAAAAACACACAATTTTATTGATTTCTTGTAGTCTTTGCCTTGCACTTTATTATTGAACGATGATCCATAAATTACTTAAAAAGGAGTTGCAAGCTATTTCCTCTTGCCTTAGCTCTTAATGTTTGAATCCTTTAATTGCTTGGAGTTGGGGGATTACGGTAACATACGCAACGCGGACCGTCTCTAAACTGTATGCATCCACAAAGAGGATAATATTTGTCACACTGAATATACGGGCCACAATAATATTTACAATCGGAATCATAATAACAAGGAAAAATAGGAGGCCCCCCAGCAGGCAAAAACTTCTCATTGGTTAAGACCCAAGACATCACAGATGGGAAAATACCTGCGAAATGAAAATGCAAAAAAAAGAGTTGGCATGTTAAATTCCGATTAACAATGAATAAATATTGATGAAGCAAAATCTAATCTAGCTCCATTTTTACTTAGTTGCCCATAGTTAAAATACGGCCTTATTTCTTCCACTCATGATAACAGCCATCAACAGGTAAAAACAAACTTACCATGCTTCAATTTTATACTTTTAATTATTAAGTAGTTTTAGGCATATAACTACATTTTCAGTTAACAAGGCATAATTTGATGAAAGAAGTTTACTAAGTATTGCTGGTGAAAAGAAAACGAGATATATACTTGATAAAAAAAATTTAATCTAGTGCATGTGTGTGTGTGTGTGTGAGAGAGAGAGATTAACCAGGCGTCGCAAATAAAATAAAGATAACAAGGCTAGCAATTGCAAGCTTCTCCATGTCTAAAAATAATTTGATGTTGCAGATGGATTTGATATCTCTGTAAAGCAGTAATAGAGAAATTGGAACGGAATGAGTACTTATCGAGAAATAGTCAAACAGGAGAATAAATGACTCTGACCGTAATATTGGCGTTTTGCTTCCAAAATTTACAAAATATTACTTCAGTCTTGAATTTACGTAAGATTACTTCGATCTTAGCACGATTACGTCACATAAATGGAGTGATTCGAAATGTTAATGCTATCTTGCAAAATATTTACATCTCTTCTTAATGATTTACTAATTTTAAGGCACATCTTTAAAGAGATTTTCTGTACTCCTATTTGTTGTATTTACTGTAATTAGAGTTATTATTGTATGATGCATTACTTTTTAGTCGTCGTCGTAGTCAAATCATCAAATTATGCATTTATCCCAAGAATTTGAAATCCGCTATCTGAAACCAAATGGGATATCATTATTATTCACGTGTTACTGTTTAGTCTTACAATTTGTAAACAAAAAAAATAACAAATGCTTATATTTGTTCCTTGTCCCACAATATTTGAAATTTCTAGCTGCATTCAGATAAACAAAAACAATTCTTTACAGTTGTTTAGGAATTTTATTTCCTTGTGGTTTCATTTAGTTATATCCACTATTTTGGCTTCTATAGTTATACTCCTTTAATCTTATATAGGAAATCAAACTTTTCAAAGAAAATGATAGACAGTAAACACCATATGGATGATTAGTTAAGTAATTTAGGGTTTGTTGATCTTGTGGAATGTGGCTGTCATTCAGGGATAATAGAACTGCTGTATTTCCTAATTTTAGCAACAAGCAAGTAGTGCCTTGTAATATTATAGTAGCCTGATCCTTAAAATTCCAGGCACCAACTATGTTGTTCGAAGGCCAACAATAGGACCAGATATCACTAGAATCCGAGTAGTTGAAGTTAGAAGGGACTTCAGCAGCTGGATTGCCTCGTTGACTGCTAAGATTTGACCAAGTTTTTTTTTTAATCATTTTTGCTTCTCCTAACCTCGGCCATTAGAACATTATCCAGCGGGTGAGGACATAACTTCAGCTGAAGTTGATTTAAAAGTTTAGCAGATTGCTAAGCGATTTCAGTCTACTCCCCTTCTTTGGTGCAAGGATTCACTAAAACCAATGACTAATAATACTTTCTTTCTTACCTGCTACCTTTTCTATTGCAAGTCTTTGCACCAAGCATGGCACTACAATAATAACTTGCTCTTAGTATATCGTTTCCGCTTCAGCACGGCCCTGGTTTCTACGATTTTTGGCTAAAACCAGATGAGATTTGATATAGGAATTGCAGTTGAGGAGTTATAGTAAGATGATCAATACCTGGCAGCTGGACAATTTCCTGTCTGTACAAAAAAGGCTCTAGAAATTGCAGCAACTGAAGATAAACCAAAGCTCTAAAGGGCAAGCCAGAGGCTCTCTCGAAGGAATTCCCAAAACATAAAGTTGACGATAACTTAATGGTTGGTTTAAAATTGAATTCTGCTTCCACGAGACAGTATATGAGTCTCAGTTTCACATGATTATTAGAATTCCAGCCAATTGGTTGCAGTAGTTCAGATCGTGGGTTTCTATATTCTGTATAACTTGACAGATAATTTAAATCAAACTTTTTTAGTTATAAGTTTTGTAGTAAATCAGGTATACTTCTATGAACTCTTGTATCTGTAGATTTCCACATTGTTTATACACTGTATTAACCAGGCCTAACAATAGTAACATGGAGTATTTTGAAAAAAGTTCAGTACTATCAAGTATCAACTGTCAAGTACTAAGCACACACATGACACATCATAATCAAGGTATTACTCAACTTTTCCCACTTATTTCAAATACCAGCATACACACATGAAAAAGTAGCAAAAGCAGCATTTCTAACCCAAAACAACATAAAAATTTCTTCTTTGCTCCTTACTAACCAATCAAAACAAAAAAACTGAGCTACCATTATTAGTAGCAACAACCAGACTCTTACCATAAGGTGAGAGCAAAATTCACTACACTCCCTTCTTCACTACTTCTTTCCCATCCCTCTCCTCCTTCAACTTCTTCTCTCCGCCACCACCACCGCCTTTCACACCACCCAAATACACAAACTTCCCACTATTACCAACCTCGCACTTCAACTCGTCAAGCCCTTTCCTAAGCATCCCATTCTCACACTCTATCATCTCCACCTTCCTCTTCACATCCCGCCACATCCCCACCACATCCCCTTCATCGCTCCCCTTCTTATCATTATTATTATTATCCTCCGATACGTGCTCGATACTAATCTTGTTCATAACCAACAAAGGCATCTTTGTGAACGCGCCATTCTCCGTCGGAACCCTAAAACCCCACCGGAATCCCACCACCGCCTGCCTCATCACTGGAAGAGAAGTCTTCGCACTACCCTCCATCCCCCTCAGCAAACCGCTCAGTGCCCGAGTCACCGTCTCCTGGGACATTCCCTGTATGATTACCCTTTTCAGTTTCATCCTTAAAATAATTTAAAGCATGAAAATTGAAGTCATGAATTTGGTCATTCTAACAATCTAGGAACACAATAACTTTGAAAAGGCCAAAATACCCTTAATATTACGTCTCTAACCATCTTAACGAGACAAAATGAGTAATACAAGTAGCTATGTTTGGCAACAAGCTTTTAAAAATATGTTTTAAAAATCCATTGAAAATCTAGAATTTTATTTTTTGAGATTTTTTTAGCTTTTTATGAAAGATAAATAATCTGGCTCTTCAAAAACCCCCAGTTTTTTAAAATTAAAAATCTACAAATCAGCCAAAAAAATACGTTAGCCAAAGGGACCAATCCAATTATTCAAAATGATAAGAACTTTTAACTCTTAAATTTGGTTATCATAAACAGTACTAAAACTTGGAAATCGTAAAATACTCCTAATACTTACTCCCTTCCACATTTCTTCCCATTTTAACTGTCTTGTATGATTATTACGTGCAAAAATGACGAAATAAAAAATTTATTCAAACGACCAACTTTCCAAAATCTTAATTTTGCATCTGACAATTTTTAGTTTTTAGTCTGAGTTTTAATCTTGCAACTCAACATTTATAGTTTAGCTAATAGCCCAATAACACCTGATGAAACCCGGGTTATCATAAGGGTACTAAAACTAAATAATCGTAAAATACACCTTATACTCTCTCCGTTCCATAATTGTTCCATTTTTAACTGGTCCTCTACACTGGCGGAACTAGTATGGTGCTAGGGGGGTCAGCTGACCCCCCTGACTTTTATATCAAATTTATCAAAATAGACATGCGGTATTAAGTTAATTACAAAATTAGCATTCCATTTAAATAGAGAGTTTGTATTATACATACACAAAATTCTCTCTATATATATAAGCGATAACCTTAACACTAACAAAGCTCAAATTCACTCCCCTATACATAACTAGTCATACTTGTTATTCCCAACACAAGGTAGGTTGGAGCCACAACAGTTTTTTTCCTCTTTCTTAGTCTTTTTTTTTATCCTAACTATTTAACTAGTTCGTAAAATTAATAATCTAATATAATTTATTGATTCTATCATTGTTTGCTTAACAATTGTTAATTAATTAAAAGAGTTAGGATAATTCTTAATAGATTTTTATTAGAAAAGGCTAGGTACTATATAAATTTGGAAAAATTTTAGTTAGTTTTTTATTAAGATAAATTTTTAATGGAACATTTATAAATCAGTTGTGACTTTTAAATTAGTTAGTTGTTTAGTAGTTTGTTTACAGAATGTCTAGCTTGTTACTTACACGTATTAATTAAGTTGGGTAAATTTACTGTTTGGCTTATTTTAGTTTATTTAGAATAAAATTACTGTTTCACTTTGTAACTTATTTAACTAGTTAACTTCATTGATTTTTTTTCTTGTTTATATGATTTTATAGTTTATATTGAAAATGATATATTTGAAAGTTTGTCGAACGATATTATTATGCATCGCTTTCAAGATATGGGTGACCGTATGAGTCGATTGTAGATTAAGTAACAATGTTTGACCTTTTGCAGTTTCGTTTTTCTTAATTTTAATTTTATTTTTATTTTGTCAATATTTTGACCCCATGGTTTAAATTTCTGGCTCCGCCACTGGTCCTCTATATAAATAACATGTAGTATTGACCGACAAAAACCCCGTATCTAAATTGACAAAAAAAATGACCAACTTTCCACAATCTTAATTTTGTATCTGACCATTTTAATTTAACTATTAGCCAAATAAATAACAATACCTGATGAATTCCTGGTTCATGCATGTTTCAGTTGATTTCTTTCCGTTAGTATCTTTCATAAAATCTAGAAAAACAGCCAAAAATTATGTTGCCAAACCAATCCAAATTACCCAATTATACATATTGATAACAAATTTTAACTCTTAAATTTTGTTATCGTAACAGTACTAAAACTTGGAAATAGTAAAATACCACTTATACTCCCTCCGTTCCATTTTTTACTATCCTGTACGAAAGCCACTTGCATAATTGACCCACAAAAATCTCGTATCTAAATTGACAAAAAAAATGACCAACTTTCCAAAATCTTAATCTTGTATCTTAATCGGACCATTCTTTATTCTAGTTTAAGTCTCAATCTCGTATCTAAGTTTCTAACCATAATTAGTCTAACTATTAGCCCAATAAATAATAATTACCTGATGAAACCCAGCTTCTTCATTCAACGGCGCGACAATCTCAATCGACTCATCATCCGACCCCAAACCCAACACACCGTTCGACGCCCCCTTAACAACGAAATCAGACGACTGAGACTTCTTAATACAAAAATCCCCAAACCTCGGCTTAAAACACACAAAAAACCTAGGGCTATGTGAACCACCGGTTAAATTAAGCTCGGCAGACATGGTCATGGGGCTGGGGTCAGGCGACCCGAACCGGCCAATACCGGTCTTGAAAACGAGCGAGAAGGGGTTGGAATGGTCGTTGGGACGGTACGAGAGTTTGACGGAGGGACCGGAGTCGAAGGAGGTGGAGAGGGAGAGAGAGAGCTCTTTCGAGGTGCCGCAAACAACGCCGGATTGGAATGGGAGGCCTATGATTGTTAAGGGGATTTTGGCTCGGGTTAGGGGATTTTGCTCCTCACGAAACTTGATTGATGCTTTCATTTTTTTTTTGGTAATTTGTTTTTTTTTTTTGGATTTTGGAATGGGATTTGTTTAGAGTGGTTTGATTTGTAGGAGTGGAAATGGAGATATTAGGGCTTGTGATTGGATTTTTGTAGTTACTAGTTAGTAGCTGAGGTTGGGTTATATATACCGGAATTACGTGGCTTTCTAATCCGATAAATGTTATAAAAAAAATAAAAAATTATTTCCCGTTGTTCAGGTCGTAAAATCAAGATAAAATAAAATAAGAAAAGAGAAGGAGTTAGTACTAATTTTACCATTTATTTTTATTTACTTACACTTTTAAAAATAAAATGGTTTCCATTATTATACACATAAAGTTTTCACTCACTTCATTTTCCATTGGTTTTTCTATACTACCGAACACAATAAAATATTTTTTGGATAAATCATTTTCATTCTTTCATAAGTTTTTCGAATTCCAAACACAAATGTACTAAATTTTATAGTTTTTTTTTAACATTAAGTTTATATTGAATCTAACCAAACAAACAAGGAAAGGGAAACTCAACTACTCACGGGTTGAGCATTCGAATATAGTCGAGTATACCAAACAGAGCATAACTAATCAGAATTGGATAAAGACGCAACATCAGCGGAAGACAAGTAAAAAAAATAGAATCATGGACTTATGGTGAGTTTCGCTATAGTAACAACAAAAGTAACTCTTATTTCAAAAAAAAACAAAGTAACTCGGATACTTCAGTAAACTCCTGCATTTTTTTCCAATCGTTATCATTTTCCTCCTTGATCTTGGAGCATCCAAATTCACATATCTTGAGACAATAGTAGCTTGCAGAAATTATTTTTTATTTTATGGGGTTCAGAATCCACTTTTTTAGAGCATCTTCTTTTTGTACATTTTGTAGTTTGGATTTCAATAGGGACTAATTTTTCTTTTTGATGAATAGTGAAATATTTGTATGTTGCAACGTTTTGAGAAATACAGTAGTTTTTCATGATGGAGGTAAATGATATTTAAGGATGAAATCATTTCTGTTTACGATTATTTTCAAAGTAAATTATTCGTTGAACACTAATTTCTCCTTTTGATGAAAACTGAAGTACTTGTAAAGTTTTGAAAAACACAATAAATTGAAAATTTAAGGATGAAAAGAATTTACTTTAAAGTAAATATTAATTTCGTAACATAGTAATTGATTAAGTTGATGGAATGAAAAAGGGCCAAAAGTATTTTTTATAGTTTAACGTTATAACTCTACGATTAACTTTTCAAATTTTTTTATTTTTGATAACTTAGGTAAGAGATTTTTTGCCGATAAAATCCAAGTATCTTTGTAGACTACTATCAAAAAGTAAAAAAGGGAGTAATATTGAAAAGGTTCCTCATATGACCAGACACTTTTTTTCTGGATTAAAATAAGTTCCATCTAAATTTCACAGGAGCACTTTATTTTTGGGAACCTGGATACTATTAGTGTGCTTGACTAAAAATTATGAGCGCCAAATAAAGTGTAGTCTGCACTGTAGGGACTTTTGTTGCAATGACCGGGTTATATGACGTGGCCACTGAAATTGGAATTATTTGTTGATTCAAGATTACCCTTATTTAACCACTGGAATTATATTTTTGACTACCTCGGCCTGTTTTTTGTGCCATTTGAGTGGGGCTAAACTGGTCAATTGATTTGATTTGAGGGGCAAATTAAAATATGACAGAGAATGGGAAATCTTTCAGAAATTTGAATCTTAAAAACAAAATTTAAAATTTCAGCATTCTAAAATTTTAAAATTCGAAATTTGAAGGGTAGTGGCTCCTTTGACAATTCCTTCCAATTATTTGAAAATTAAATTATTATTTTATGGCGTTCTAGCTTGAGCTGATAAAAATATACTTGAAAATAAGGTTTTGTTTGGCTGCAGCTTTAAACTCAACTGCTTAACTTATATTATTTGGATGACATCCTATATTTGAAGTATTAGTTTATTGATTTGGCTAACAAGGTTATTCCAGACTTATGCATAAGTTAAATTCATCTAGTTATTTATGGCTGATTGATTCATTAATGCTGATAATATTTACAGATTTATATATTTTATGATTTTGTAAAAACAAAACTATTTTTCAATACAATAAAACTAAAATAAAAACATGCAACTCTAGTTAAAACTTAAAGCTATTATAAAATTAAATATTAATTAAATAAAAAAACTAAAAATTACTTTTTAAACACAATAAAACTCAAATAAAATATAGAACCGTAGTTGAAATTACACTAAAATTCTTAAAAAAAATACTCTCTAATAATATTTAGAATTAAAATATGGAAATAAATGAAATAAAATATTGATACATTCGTTTTCTTAACAAATTATTTACTATGGATTTACATATATTTCCTCCAAATCTCTCTTCAAAAAATACTTCCATATATAATTACAAATATTAAATAATTATAATATTTCTTAAATATTTTACCTTAAGATCATTAATTATGTTTCTTATCTAGTGTCTTGGGGGCACTTGTTAACTTTACTCTTAGTTTATATTTGATTAAAAAACTAAATGGTTTTTTAATAAATTAGTACTTGTAATGAGATTGAGAGGTACATTTTTATTAAACCCAAAAGATTTCAATTAATAATATAAAATAAAAAAGTATCGTGCTTATTGTAATGAGATTGAGAGGTACAATTCATTGTAGAAATTCAAATAATTAATTTAAATTATCTGTATAAAAAGGTTAATTAATTGAAAAACTGTCTTTATAATAAATGTCATTTTTAATTAAAAAATCTCTCTAACTGTCTTACAGTTTACACAATAAAAAATTTGGAAATATTTTATAAAATATATGACACGAATATAGTATGAACTAAATAGCCGCAACCATAACGAACCTTGTTATTATATCAAAACAAATCGCAACCGTCCATCTATACCCACTATATATTCATCTAACGGCGGTACAGTTCCCATTCAAACCTACTTTTTAAAACTCTTTTCGTATTCTCTCCAACTCCAAATCTTCCCCCCAATATCAACTTTTCCATATACCACTAAAGAGTCATTATTTGCTGTTTATTAGTATTTTTTTTATTGCTATAATGGATATAAGTGAGTCGGGTGTCGAGCAACGGAGGCTTATCCGGTCCCGCTACATCGCTGTTCAGACTCTTATTTCCGGTAATTATTACGTACATTTTTTGTTACTGGGTAATTAAATTAAGTAAATAAGTTTAAATTTGATTATTGTTTTTGCATGGATTGTGTTTGATTCACTTTTTGGCTTTTATGTGTAAAATGTCTACATTCATAGTCTCAGGACCACGAGAAAATATTAGTATGGCGAGGTTATGGCTAAATAGAGTTTACATATACAAAATATAATTTTCAAAGTTAAAACGATATTGGTATAGAACTTCCAAAAAAATATGTGAAGAAGATTGCAAGTTGGAAATAGTTAGGTTGTGTACCTATAGACGAGCTATTAAGTCGTTTTGTACCGAAATATATACTTTTGCAATGTAATTTCATTTATTACTATAAAGAAATAGGCAATTTTTCTTGTATTATGGGAACCTAA
Organism: Primula vulgaris; assembly: GCA_963920805.1. Taxonomy (NCBI): domain Eukaryota; kingdom Viridiplantae; phylum Streptophyta; class Magnoliopsida; order Ericales; family Primulaceae; genus Primula; species Primula vulgaris. The sequence goes on along the minus strand of OY987212.1, from coordinate 6,405,747 downwards.
AAAAAATTTGGAACATGACAATGTAGAGTTTAATCGTATTTATTACTAGCCCAAGTCGGGACCAGAATTTTGTATGACTTTATGAAGATTATTCCTATATATTGAGTATTCTTATATAGATTCCAATTTCTACTCTATCATGTTTTTATTTTGATTAGTATAAATGTCCACTCATGATAAGTGTAGTTATTTTTGGTTTTCAGTTATGAATTATTTATCTTTACTGCTGAAAATTTAATTATCAATAATGTTATGCCTATTTGATGTATAAAAAAGTGTATACAATTGGGTTTACTTTGGACACTTGTACGTTAGTTTGTTGCAACAATAGATTTACTAATCCATTGTAATGCTCTGATGGATGAGAGTTGTAACTGACTTTTTATATATAATGTTATAATACTATATGTTTTTCTCGTCATTGTTGCAGATGTGAGGGATGATTTGTCAAAGACGGATTCTAAGAAGTTTGTTTCGATCATTAATGAGGTTGAAAGCTTGCATCAGCAAGGTAATTCTAGAATTTGTGTTTGTTAGTTGATTCTAAACATTAGCTTCATATTGTATGAATTATGACTTTTAAGGGTTTGAAATTATCTTTGTGATTTTAAGTATCGATTATGCGGAAGATCATTGAACAGGAACTTATGTCGCCCTCGTTGAAAATGTTTAAAATTGATTTCCTCTATGTTTCAATCATATGCTAATATATTTATGAGTGTTGACTACAGTCTCATTTTGTTGTTGTTTTACAATTTTGGTTTTGCAGTACAGAAGCCTAAAGAACAAATTGCAGATGCAGAGGCTCTATTAGACATTACAAGCGCGTTAGTTACATGTGTTAAAGCACATAAGAACGAGGGTGTAACCCCCTCAGATTTTGTCGCATGTATTCTTAGAAAGTTTGGGCAACAAGGTGGAAACTCTTTAGATTGGAAGGATATTGGTGTAGCAGTTTCTCATGTACTCAGGAGGGCTCCTGGATGCTGTACTATGTAAATGTTTTATTTGGCATATTTTTAATTTTTAAAATCTTTATTCTCTTTAAATATTATGCTTTTCTGACCCTTTGATAAACAGGATACTTTAATTTCTGCATATTCTGCCTCAGGTTGGGACCTATGAATATGGAACCAAGGAAGCGTAAGGCTATTGTTCGTAGGAAACGTGAGAGACCAGCAGACAGTGCTCGTCCTGAAGAGGTGAACATTTTTGATTTATTATAATTTACTTTTTCCAGCGGTCCGTGGAACTCCTTTAGTAGGGAGTACAAGTATGTCTCTGTAAGTTTAGGTTGCGATTTACACTTGTATCTGTTCTACACTATAACAAACACGAGCTAGTCCTTATTTTTAGTAGAATTAGATGGTTGCAACTGCTCCACTTCACCTTTAACATCATTTATTTTAGAAGATCGACTTTGATCATTGGTAAGGATGAGCAAGCAGTGGTTATTCTGAGTTTTGTTGCTTAACAGTTTTGTTACTTTTTAATTACTCTTGTTAGTTTGTTATTATGATACGTGTTGATATGCATATATTTGAAATCAAATCCTTGTGCAGCTTAATGATCCTGAAGCTCAAGAGAGGACAGACACTGATAAGAACATGGCCGTTATGTTTAATCTTTTAAGGAGTAACAAAAAGGCGAGGCTTGAAAGTTTAGTGTTGAATAAGAATTCATTCCCACAGACAGTTGAAAATATATTTGCCCTATCGTTTCTAGTCAAAGATGGACGAGCGGAAATAAGCGTGAACGAAAAAGGCTGGCATGTAGTCTGTAAGATTTTAATGACTACCTGTATTTAAGTTTTAAATGTGTAATGATTCCTTTGATATATTTGCAGTGGTTTCACAACCTGATTGTTTTTTTACAGCACCAAGAAATGCTCCTTCTGCAAATTCGGTCTCCTCAGGGGAGGTATCCTATAGCCACTTCATTTTCAGATTTGACTTCAGTGATTGGAAGGTAAATTTTTATCTAGTATATACTCTAAAAATTCCATGTTTTTTTCCAGTAGTTAGAATTTAATTCTGTGTAAGCTTTTGAAAGAAAGAGTAGAATTTACTATATACAATGCAATATTTCCTGCGACAGTACTTGATATAATTGTGCATCATAATTACCTCTCAAGTTATATTTTTATTAAGAAAAAATGGAATGTGGGTGTCAGTTGTTTTATGATTCTAGAGATCTGTTTAAAATATGTTGTTAATTTAACACTTAGGTTAATGTGAGTATTATACTGCAAATGTTGACGTTAACCGTTTCATCAGTGAGGCAACAAGACATTGCAACATAAACCTCGAAACATTAGAAGTAGTTCTTCCCAATTTCTTACCTTACCGAGTAAACAGTACCCTTTAATTCCAGTAACTTAACACTTAAATTTGAAAATCAGTAATCTATGCATCTTAGTTAAAGTGAGTTCTTATGAGGTGTTTAGTAAAATCTGTTTATATATCTATCATGTTTATATTAAATTTATATGTACTTAATTTCACAGCTGATGTTGGATTATGTTGGAGATGAAGAAGAGTTGATGCCACACAGGACTGAGGAGAGCGCAACAGATAATTCTCAATTGGTAAATAATTCTCAAACAAGAAACTTTCCTCAAAAGACTAGGCTTAGTGGGCCCACTACTCCGATTAGGAAATTTTCCCGCCATCGAGGAATGGTTTTGCAGGAGCAGACTGTTGATGAATCAGCAGCTAGAGCTGCTGATCTAAAGTAGGCAAAACGAAATCTTATCGAGTAGTTATAGAAACGGTATTTAGTGAGTTTTGGTGGAAGATGTTTTGGAGATGATGCTAGCATCTTTTTAGGCTGCTTTATGTCTGAAGTGATGCTAAATTCTTCGGTTAATTGTATGTAAGGGCGTAGGTTCATGCGACGTTATGCCCAAAATATTTGAGAGTAGTTTTTGTGGTTTTGTTGTTTGCTTTTAATTGTTCTCTTGTTTTCCACTTCAACTATGTAAATTGTTAGGTAGCACAGCGTAGATTGTTCATAAATGCTAAGTTGTGTAATTTTATTTCCGGTTGTCAGTGAGAACATAACGAGTCGATTGTCGTTCAAATTTTAGATTGTTTGGGTCGTATGAGTTTCTCTTCATAAATTCAATTCTAAATGTAGTATTATGATTTATGAATACATGGCCAGACGGCGTGTTTTCATTTAGCTCATTCAATGGGCATAACACATTTCATTCTGGCACAGCTTTGTTTGGCTTTGTTTTCTGTGAATTATGGATGTTCGCTTAGTTGTATGGACTATTCTTTATCCGATGACGATGATATCATCCTACAACTATTATCTGTGTGCTGCACCGTCAAGTCAACTACGACGGTCCAATGTCTAATGCCTTCGTGGTTAGCTGAGCCAATGGTGGAGGCCGGTGTGTTGTTCTTTTTACTACATATTTTTGTTAAGGTTAATGGATGCCGATTTTCTTAAACTAACCTATTTTCATTCACTTTCAAACATTTAACAAACTTCTGAAAAAGCATTGCGATTTCCGAAAGCTATCATTGAAAAAATTAGTTTGGAAATTTTTCGTGTTTCTTAACGGTGTATAAAATGGAGTATAATAAGACGAATTATAGAATTGGTGATAAAAGTTGATGGGGATGAATATAACAATAGACAAGTATAAGGGGTAAAAGAGGATTTTTTTTTATAAAAATACTCCGTAATAAATAAAAGTTACTGTAGTAGTTAGAATTGTGATTATTTTACCAAATAAGCCCCTTCTACAAGCCTTGTGAATTTGCTCTATGAGCTCCTCAAATGGCTTTCAGTGACAATAGCTCTCTCTCTCTCTCACTAAAACTACATGCCAAACAATATCAAGGTAAAAAATAAAAATACTATCTTAAACTTTATATCCATATTTATATTTCTCCAGTTGGTTCTTTGTGGCTCTGTTTGCTTTTTTAATAATACTAATTATGACCCATTTGAGTAAACTTAAAGTACCCTCATTTTACAAATGGTTTTCTTTAAATTTGAATAAAACATCCCATTTTTCAGTTTTTCAAGCCTTTAGGTTTTATGCGAATAATAGTTCCTCTTTTGTTGAAAAAGAGCCCGAATTTGCTTCTAAATTGCCTCAAGGTGTTCGACGAAAAGCTCAAGAGGCTTTGAGAGACTATTTTCACTTAACTAGAGGGTTAGAGTACATGGATGCTGATTTTATCAGCCATAACTCGCCTCTTTTTCTCGATAATCTGTTGGAAAAGGTCGAGAATGATTCCAAGATAGAGCTGTCTATGTCGCGTTTCTTGTGCTATAACCCTGTTAACGAGTACGAGCCTTTCTTCGAAAGCATGGGTTTGAAGCCTACTGAATATGCTTCGTTTCTTCCCCGACACCTAATGTATCTGAATGATGATGCTAAATTATTGGAAAATTATCAGGTTCTATCTAATTATGGTGTTGGTCGGAGTAAGATAGGTAGAATATACACAGAGGCAAATGAGGTTTTCGGATATGGTTATGGCGTTTTGTTGTCTAAGCTTCGTGCTTTTGAGAAGTTGGGCTTGGACCGAAACAGTGCGATCAAGGTTGTTTCTTCTAATCCGCGTGTTTTGGCGGGGGACACAAATATGCAGTTTTGTATGGTCCTAGAGAAATTAAAGGAACTTGGGACTGATTGTATTAACATCGAACGATATTTGGTACACTACGATTCTTACAACTGGAGTCATCTTTTGGAGCTATTATACTTTGTAAGAGATGTTTTTGGCAGCAATGTAGAGTTACAAAAATTAGTTTCTCGTAATCCTGGAATTTTGTTTGACCATTCAGGAATTTGGACATTCTCGTTAATAGGGTATTTGTTAAAACTGGGATACACCAAAAACGAAATGTGTTCCATGTTGTCTCAAATTCCTCAAGTCGAAATAAAAACATTTGTGATCAATCTGAGGAACTGCTACCAATTTCTAGTCAAAATTGATATGGAGGCTCATGAGATCGGGAAAATAGTTCGCTTACACCCATTATTGCTGGGATCATGTTCCTTGAAAAAACTCAGTAGCTTATTAACGAGTTTAAGAACCGGTAAAATTAGGCTTTCGAAGATAGTAAAGGAAAACCCTCAAGTATTGAAGGATTGGATTGTTGGGTTAAGGGCCGAGGCATTGCCAGATCTAGAGGCTGTGAGAAATTCACGTAAGATGAAGACTCAATTCTTGTTAGATTTGGGTTTTGTCGAAAACTCCAGTGAATTTGAGAAGACTCTCAAGCTACTACGTGGCAAAGGAAGTGAACTACAAGAGAGATTTGATTGTTTCGTAAAAGCTGGGATAAATAAGAAAGATGCAGCGAAGTTAATTAAATCATCGCCGCGTGTACTTAACCAATCCAAGAACATGATTGAGATGAAGATTGATTATCTTTTAAAAGATATGGGTTATCCCCTTTCGGCCTTAATCGGGTTCCCTGTATATGTTAATTATAGTACGGAAAGGGTAAAGCTTCGATTTTCATTCTACAATTGGCTTAAAGAACAAGGAAAGGCTAAAATGGAGTTCAGTTTGAGTACTATTCTCGCATGCTCTGAAAAGGTTTTCGTAAAGCACTTTGTAGATGAGCATCCCGGTGGGCCTAAGGTGTATCAGAAACTGAAAAAAGAAATTAATCCTTATTGAAGATTTATAATTATTTTCCTTAGCCCAGTTTTGATTGTAATGTATGCATGCAGCCTTATCTGCATTCTTTTACAGAGAGCGCGTTAAGTATAGATGTTGGTCCAACAAGGAACCGTGTGTTAAGCCAATCATGATCTATATGTACACAAGAAATGTCGATATACTTGGTAGAGTTAGTTATTTTCCGGTCCGTTTACTATTGCACTTGCTGTCTGATTAGATATATAGAACCTACGCCTTAGTATTTTCTTCGCAACATGAGTCAACATAAATTCGAGGAATGTTTCAGTTGATGTCTTTCATACATAATTTATTCTTTTCAATCGTCTTCCATCTTTTTTCTTTTGTAATTGTTGGTACTGCAATTTTATACATTGGTTGGTCGTACTTTCGCTAGTCAGGAAATTCTCCTTCTAGCTAGTTTTATTTTCTAAAAGGATTAATCACTGTACTTTTAACTTCGTCATTGTATTTGGGAGTCATCCGACATTTCTAAATTGTAAATTAACTAATAGCAAGGGGTATTGTTTGGGCATAGTTTGGTTGCAAGGGTGTAGCCCGTGCTTGCGCCCACCTAGCTCCTTCCTTGAACATAATCTCTAGTCTACATGGACGTATAGTCCAGACTGCAGAGTCCGGACACAAATTGCTTTTTAAAATATGGAAGATATGTGAGATTTGGAAATTTGTCTATGCAGTGGACCTCTAATATCGGTCATTGGGGTAAAGAGAATGCACAAATTGCAAATTAGTACAAGTCCTAACGTGCAAGTAGTACTCCATATAGTATGCTATATAAAAAAGAACTTAATTTGCATAGAAATGAAACTTTCAAATAAATCTATACTTCTAAAGTGGTCTTTAGACTTCACCTTTTAAAGTGGAGTCGTAGTAGAAATGATTTCAAACAAATAATTATTAAGTCTAAATTACTCATAAAAGTAGAATAGTACTTTTCTTTTTCCTACCTAACACACCAATATTAATGAAAACTTGAAATTATGTATTCTCACCTTTATCAAATCAAATGCTTTTATAATTATAAGATGAATCTAGTGATCTAGTACTACTCTCTTGAGATTTTTTGTCTGTAGTAATCAAACAGAAACCATGTAAACAATGAATATTCAATTAGTAATTCAATAAAAACCAACAGTACAAAAATTCACATTGGTTTCTATCTTTTGTTTTATAGTTGATTTTCTAAAAAAAGAAAAAGAAAGATATGGTTAACTTTAGTTTAATAGTATAATAATATGACAGTTTAACAGTTGTCTTTTAACACTCTTTCTGAATCTATTTCAGTTCTGCGTGTGCTCTTTGTGACTAAATAAATATACACACACTTTTTTCCTCTCTCTCACTAAATTTATTATTTATTTATTTCAAAATATGTTTCAGCCACAGTATTCAAATAGTAGCTTATAAGTAATAGTACTAATTAGATCCAACTGTATTTTTTTTTTCTCCTTTCTCACTCAATCCAACCTCAGGTCACTCTTTTCACTCCTCTCTCTCTTTTATTTTTTATTTTTTATCTGCTGATTTGTTTTCTTGATAGGATTTAGACTAAACTGGCTGTTAAGTACTTTTAATTACATGTTCTTATTAATTATTTAACAGCAACCAAGTATCTTAATAATAATCACATAATTACATTAGTTATGGGAATTGTTCTAGATTTAATCATGACTTTGCATGTATTAGCTGTTTTTTTATTTGTTGTGTTTGGGTAATTAAAGGATTTGAAAACATGTAGATTTGGATATTTTGGTTAAATCTTAATTGGGAAAATTATGTTTTTAGTACAAAGTTAGTGACTTTTAAAATAAATCCTAAAATCTCGTTTAAGATTAGGTACGAATGATGCTCCCTTTGTGGGTAATTATGAAAGTATATATCCCCCAGAACGCCAAATCGGTATTGATTCAATTTTTTTTTATTCTTAGAATTTAATTACCTTGTTAACTCATACAGTATATGATTCGTTTTGCCGTAAATTGTTGATTTTGTTGGTTTGGTAGTTCATATGCTACCGCAATCTAACTTATACATTGTGAAATGATACAACTCTAATTCGATTACACAACTTAAAAGCTGGCTGTAGAAGTTGAGTAAAACTTTTCTCTCAATTTATTTTTGGAAAAAATTGATCATTGAGTACATACTTTGAGACTTGATTATTAAAAACATGAGGTTAATTTTTTTTTTTTAAGATTAGGTACACATGCTTCCTATTCTTTCTCTTTGATTTATCGCCGATGCTCAATGATGCTACATTGATATGTACCGATTCTTAAATGAAAAGTATGTATTAAACAAATAGTTTCCCTTTTTTTTTTGTCTGGTGACTACGAATCATCGCCCATCTTTCATATGTTAATTTGATTACCAATATCTAACTTCAGAGAGCTAGCTTCTCACTGTTAAGTGATACTAAAACAAGCCCTTAATAACGAACTGATATGGGTAAAGTAAGAGGAAAATGGAAAAAGCAGGTGACAGTGTCTACTCATGAAAATCCTGTAAGCAGTGAGGAGAAGAAGATAACATTGAAGAGAAGAGGAAGGCCGCTTAAGGTTTTGAAAAAGAAAACCGAGGAAAAAGAAGAAACCAAGAAGATTGAGTCGGTTATTGACAATGTAAGGTTCTATTTGTTTTCTTTTAATGCTTGGGTTTTTAGTACCAGTTCTGATTTTCGCATCACGAACAAAATTCGAGAAATTCACTTGGCTTTAATTTTGTGTTTAAAAATTATAAATAACTTTCTGTACATGTGCGAAAAGAGTGACCTTTTTTGAAACTATGAGTAGAAGCAAATCCTGAAAATAAATTTATGATATGTTTCTAATCTTGTATCCAGCTCATTCGTCTTCTAATTTTCTGGTTTAAAACAAAAGGCTGTCAAGTATGATAACTCATTCCATTCATGATGATTGGATTTCATATAAAAATAGATCTCGGAATGTAACAACTAACAACTCTGTTTCTCTTAGCTCGAATTTTTTGAAAACTTTTGAAGTTAATTATTTGGGATACCCTGTTTTTAGCATTGTTCTTATCAAAGAGCCATAATCAGGCATAACCTAAGAAGTTCTATCTCTAACTAGGTTGCTGAAGAAAATGAGAAGAAGAGAAAGAGATCTTCAGAAACAGAGGAAAGTGTAGAGTCTTCCGAACAGGAACCAAGTGCTACAACAGACAGTTCAGTGAAATTTACGGGGTTTAGACAAAGTGGAAGCCGGAGAAAAAACAAGCCCCGAAGAGCTGCTGTGGTTGGTGTGGAGTGCTATTGCTATTAAGTTGTCAATTTAAATCATTCATGGTTTTTTTAATTCCCTTTTCCGATTGGTAATTCAGTTGCTCTGGAGCTTTATGTCTTTGAGTATTTTGAAATATGAAATGCGAAAATTGCTGTGATTTTTCAATTCTGGGGCTTGAATGTTCTATGGCCACCTGTGATTGCTTGTAGCTTTCACCAGTGATTTTCTTATGTTTGGTTCGTTTTGTTTTTGTTTATTGTTTCACACTCAAAAAACATAGAAGCAGATGTGGGTACCAAACCACCACTTGGTTCTGTTATCATTTATTTGATGTTTCGCTGTTTTCTTAGGCAGCTCTTTTGTGCTATGGGGTTGTACGTGCATGTTGAGGGGTACAATGTCGCATTTATCGTATAACTGCAAGTGTTGTCTTGAATAGACTTTGATGTTTGATGCAAACACTTTTAGGCCACAGAGTAAGACTTAATTTGTTTAGAGAAGTAGATACACAATTATGTACGAAGATACGCAATCAAAAAGTAATATTATATTTCTCTAGCCACTGAATGCTCCTGGCATGAAAAATACTTTTCTACCTTGAAGAGTTGAGTATCAAACTGGTTCACACGGCAATCTGAGCATAATTCGTTTAGCGGGTATGACAAATAAAAATTACTCAGAGGGATTTACGTATCTCACATACTTGGCAGTGATTCCGATTAATTCTTAAGCCTAGAAGTAAAGATAGCGGAAGCTTGCAAATAGATTTGTTAAAACATCCAAGTTCACCGCAGGAGTTACAAGGCTACATCTACCACACAATGCACTATTGTTGTTTTCAAATTTGGAGAGCATGAAAAATCAGAATAAATACATCTTTGCTTCAAAACTATTACCCACGGAAATAATCTGCAAACCAACGGTCTAAGCTTGAGCTGTTCCAACAACCCAATTAACTTCGTTACCAGAAAAATACAATCCCAAACAACAAATGTAGACATACAAATGATACAAACATGCTAATTAAATATAGCATTTAAACTCATGCACCTTTTATTTCTAGAAAACAATTCAACTAATGCCTGATAACATATGAAAACCCACTAATAGTCAGCTAATAGTTTACTCGTAGGACAGCAGCCAATCAATTCCATAGCACTTTGTGGGGTTTCAATGATGCCACCTCATCCGGGTCCGACTCAGATATAACAGCCTGCTAATAATCAGTATTCCGGTGAGTGATCTGTTTAGCAACACAACGAATTACAAGGTTTTGCTTGGAATGTATATGGGTCACGTTTAGCAGGCTTATCATAGTTGGTCTATTATGTATAGAAAAAACATTCTAAGACAGATTGTCAGAACCTTGTACAACTTAGTTTGGCAAAACCTTATAAACAAGATGTTATTTGTTTCAGATTATAACTTTTACGGTGTAAAGAAAACAATCTTGATTTCTCAGCTAACAAGCTACAAAAAGAACCTAATTGGCTAATTGAGGGGTTCAGTCATAAAACTCAGAAAAAATGAGGCCAACGAAAAAAAAAAGTTGATGAAAGAGGTAAATGTGTGATCATATAGTCGACAGTACATGCATGCTTAGTCATTGTCATATAGTGCACTAGGTTCAGCATAAGAAGTTTCACCTCTTCAGTATAGTGTGGCACGTCAATTTGATCTATAGTGTGGCACGTCATCTCCTTCATAAGGTGGTGGTGTTGAACAAATTGGTGAAATTAGAAATAACAAATGCCCTTCAATGGTCATCTTCATTTATTCCAGGGCAGTTAGATAAAAGTGCTTCTGTAGATTCATACTGAAACAAAAGAGAGAAAACGATTTCTTACCAACGAAAATGACAAAAGCAATATATTTGGAAAGCTTTTGAAATGCTTAAGTTGTAAATTTCTTTTATTGTTACTTACCCGATAACCACAAAAAAGGCAGTACTTATATTCCTCTCTCAACCTCGTCAATATTTCGAGCAAATCCTGCATATGTGCTCAGTTTAATCAACATTGTAGGTCTTTATTTAAAAGAAAGTGAAAGAGCTACAGCTACACAAGGCTTTGAAATGAAGCCGTGAAGGTAATGCTGTTTTTTCATACGATTACGCGTGTTGAACACACACTAGCTCTTGGTTAAAGGAGTTTTCATTCACAATAATAAGAATGAAGGGGTTTGCTACCTTATCTTGTGATATCTATGACTTAATATCCTGTTATTCTACAAGATAGAAAATAGGCCTAGATTGGTATAAAACGAGAAGAAATTTAACATTTGCTTAATTGTAAAGGGCCCGATGCAGCAATATTGTCTAACAATTTGACCCTAAAAGGGTGAAATAAACTAAAACCCCGTGTAACCGGCATTATTTAATTAGGGAAAAGGCTAACGTCAGCTAAGTGCAAAGCTTCATTCGAAAGAACAGAAGTCTTGAAAGCATGGAGTCTCAATGCCGAGCACAATAGTGAAGCAGAAAACATACTTGAAGCTATATAGTAAAGAACTAGATGCTTAAAAATTAGGTTAACAAATTACCAAACATTTCGTTACTCAAGCTCCTCGAATGAGAGGAACATAAAGCCTAACTTAACTCTTCAACTTCTCTTTATAAACTAGGTCCTCTGCTCTATGCAAAATCATGTCATTGACACAACTCTAATTTAATGATTGATTACGCAATATTAGATCCCTGGGTATGGAATAATAACAAACTGATCTTGCATAAAAGAAAAATACCAGTTGTGTACATAATCAAAACATCCACAGCCAATAACTCGGCTACTTTGGAAAGATTTCCATGTTTAAACTTAGAAGTGATATATTGCATAACAAAGAGCTAGCACGATAAGATTAAGAAAACCTAAACTCCAAGATCTTAGCTCAAATTTTGTCATCTTTAACTTGGTAGGCACGATGGTCTGCATCCTCTCGTATGCAATAACCAGTGTGGACGCACAAATTGTATAAAAGCAAACCATGTTACTAACTTCCAGTATGCAATAACCAAACACTTCATTTGCATCCTCTCGTTAATAGACACACAATTGATAATATCGTTTACATAGATTTATTTTACTAATTGTGAGCTTTTTAATTTAACAAATAAGAACTACAAAGATACAAATATACAATTATTAATAACAATATATAAGAGAAACAAAACAATCTGTTATTTGATCCAAAAAACTCGAAACTGCGTTCATCAGGACAAAGTTCTATGTTTGAACATCAAGCCTATCGTATACAAGAGATAATAACAGAGTAAAACAAAACTATTGGAACAATATACAGAGAAAGAAACAACATGTACCTCATCTTTGGATTTTCCAATCTAGATTTTAATACATGTCCTTAAATGCAAAGACATGCAGCTACTTCACTCAAACGTGAGCTTTATATGTTCTGTAGCGGCAGCGCATCAAAATCGTTTAAAAACGTAGGTTTTTTGAGCTTTTCAGCAAAGAGATTTTCTTGATCTACAGGAGTAAAGGCAAACTTTTAGGAAGCTTTGAAGCGAGTTGTTCACGCCAGCGGGATACAATTATATTAAAATTTTGAACCATTTGGAAACAGAAACTTGGTCTACCGTGGAGTAAAATACAATCCCAACTCAAATAAGATGAGTTTGAAGTATAAAATATAGATATTGGTTGATCTTGCCTAAAACTTGTATAGTAGTAGTGTTTTAAGCCCATTGAACGCAATCGCTCAATAATTAATCAGGCAACTGAATTCAGTAGACTGTATATGCAAAACAAGCAGGGAAAATTAAAGCTTAACAGATACAACCAAAAAAGCACTTCTGAGTTTGTTTTATTGCAGTATTTGAACTCGGTTTTTATTTCCAACTACGTATTTCACTGTCCAACTTGTAAGTTGATTTTTCTGCTTTCCTAGACTAAATAAGTTAGATTAAGCTGTATTAACCCAATTTTTTCGGTCAAAATCGATATTTGCTCTGCTAACGACATACAACATAAAAAGCACTACAATCAAATAAACAAAAATATACATTGTTGGTTAAAGGGTCATAAAAGCTGGATTAACGGAATAAAATCAAACAATAAGACAGAAACGTATTTCTTAAATCTCGACCAAAATGCAGTATAATAAACTGCAAACATATATTACCTCCTCGGTGATCACCTCTTCCTCTTCCTCCTCGTCTCCTCCCTCCTCCTCCACGGCCATAGCCACCTCCCTCCCCTCCAACTGATCCAAAACACCCTTCGCCTTCCCAAAATTCACCCTAACCCTCTTCTCTCTCCACTGCTCTTTCCGCCTCAACTCAAACTCCCTAACCATCTCCTCCTCCCTCACTCTCCCCCTCTCCTCCGCCTCCCTCTCCCTCCTCCTCCTCTCATCCCTTGGGTCCTCCCTCCCGACCCCAGCCCTACTCCTCCTTATCTCCACACCCACCGGCTCTGCCCGACCTGACCCATCTTTGCCCAATGCCTGACCGGGCTCGTAACCCATCTGTTTAAGGAGCTTGAACCCGATGTTCGAGTCGGGAATAGCGGATTTGTTTATGTTTTCTAGGGTTTTCTTGTCTTCTTGATCTTGGTCTCTCTCTCTCTTGAGTTTTAGTGTTTGTTGCCAGTTTTGGGATTTGGGTTTCTTCTTTTTTGAGGTTTGAGTTGGATTAATTTGCACCTGAACAAGCAGTTTAAAATTAAAATAAAAAAATAAAGGATAATAAATATATATGTGTGTAGTATGTATGAATGTAAATACCTTTTTGGAGAGAATAGGGGTTTCGGAGGTTAGGAACTGAGAAAGGTCACCCATGTAATCATCTTCTTCTTCTTTCGCCATTAATGTTATATTGATATTTAGGTGTATTTTCTTTCTTGTATTAACTAAATGGTGAATGTACAAAATTAAATAAAGGGGGGGACTATTCAAAATGTAGCAACTTATCAAAATAAAAATAAAAATGTATCATTTTGACGTGACTTATCAAAACACTACTTAGTAACCCGGTGCAAATTATTTTTGTGGTCGTGTCAATCAATATGATTTGTATTTTGAATTAAATTTTTATTGTAGTTATTTTTTGTATTTATTAATGTGGTAGTATTTTTTAGTGGACACAACCTCAACTTTAACTTTAATTTATCGGGGTTCATGATAGTGTTCATATTATTATAACTTTTGTGGTATTATGCTATTTAATATACTACATGTACAAATGAACAAGGAATCTAGTATTTAGCCTTTGCTATCGTGTTTTTTCTTCTTCAAAATCAACCATAAAAACTTGATTATTAACGATGTACTTTTACATAATATTTTAAAAGACACAACACATATTCTATATTGAAATAGGTCGTCTAACATATAATCGTGTCTGATTCTATTTAATCCTGTCTAACCAATATAATCTCGTCTAATTTGTTAAGTTCCACATACTGTTACGTATCGAGTATTTTTTGACTTAACTCGATTTTTGATAAACTGAGTTTGACACCACTTTTTATTTTTTATTAATGAGTGGCATATATTTTTTAAAAAATATTTAAAATTACAAGTCATTTTTACTTATTTGAACTTGTAATTGACTTTTAAAATATCTAAGGCACGTTTAATTTGGGATTTTTTATTTTGCCAAGTTTTATGTAAAAAAAAAAAAAAAAAAAACCTGAAAATTTCGAGTTTCTCTGCTTGTGATCTTTTTAAGTTTTTTTACCCAAAAGTTGGTGTTGTAAAAGCTAACATACAAAACTCTCGTAGTTTTGTTAAGTAAAAAGTAAATAGGACTTAACAAAAGAAGCAGTTGCCAAACATGCACATTAGTTCAAACCTAAGTTTTAGTTTAATTTCCGAAATAGATGGGAAAGTATTACATGTCCTTGTAATCGACTGTCGATCTATCGAGTATTTCAGTTTATAAGACGGTGAAAGTGGCACCGACATCTTTGTTGAGAGGCTATCATTTCACCTCGCTAGACTCCGCTAGAGAAACTTTTTGTACATGGAAACTTCTTGTTTGAGACAAATATGACTACTGGAGTACATATGTACGCCTCACCAAATTAAGTTGATCTACCTGAGTAATACACCGATATTTTCACAAAGTCCTTACGTACATATCTATTGTAGATGTAGTCACCTCTCCAATACGGTTATATGGTCAATTAAATTGATAAGCTCTTCGTTTATCAGATTGTTGTATGCTGACTCTGTCAGTTGTTGCATCATAATTCATATGAATACAACTTACAAGTAGTATACTTGTCACTTAGTATGACCGTATGACACATTCTAACTTTCTGGAATAATGAAAGAAAGATCATGTCGCACTATCAACTTTGGAAGCGGAGAATACCGCAAATGTCAGTTCTTTGACTCGGATACTTTTGACGAGATAACAGTAGGTGACTTGGCTTCAGATTGCATGCAATTTAATAAGTTCATTGAACTTTTACGGCAACCCAAACATTTACCAACATCGAGTCAAAATAATTTTCAACAACCAAGTACCGAATTCAATCATCTTTTAGAAATGGTGACGGACTCGAGTACACGTCTCAAATATATTAGCACTAAAATGTAATTGGAGGCCATATAGCTAATTTTGTCACAAAACCAAACGATATGCATGTTTATTTAAAGAGAAACTATAAAACGCGACAATTGCTTACTACCACAAAAGTGCATGTACTTAACCTTAATGAAGAGGTGAATAAACAATTGTTTAGTAGTATAATTTTATTTAATAATGAATGCAGTGTAAATTAACTCAAAGCATAACCAAATGAGCTACGTTCTACGATTACGAAGACTGAGTTTTGCAATCTATATGTAACTATAATAGTTTATGTTTTATCATTTCTTGTTCGTACTCATTTACTTAGTCTAAAAGGAAGTCATTTCCTAGAGCAACTGTTCTTTTTTTAGTAATCTGAGCAAATAATTAATTAGTTACATATACTTTTTGTTTTTTGTTTTAATTAATAATTTTTATTTAATCAAGACAAGTCCAAATTAGATAAACGACTACGCAGAACTACCAATGTAAAAGTATTTGTTCTACTTCTAGCTAGCTTCGGCAGCCAAAGAGTTTGCCCGTACATTCGATGTTGTCGAATCCCAAATGAAGCTCGAGTTGCGATCCTCTTGAAGCCCCCTTAATCCCAAATGAAGCTTGAGTTGTGATCCAATGTGTAGTATAGGTACTATCTCACACGGGGAAGCCACGCCATATATATTCTTTCTATTGTTGGTCTTTATGTATGTATTTTTTTCTATAATTCTATGTATAAATATAGGACTAATTAAATACGTCATATGTGCTCCCATCCCATCCTTACTTTCATCAAATGCCAGTTCTGCCAAAACTCTATCACTATATCTGTGTCTGCATTTAAGTCTGGAGTCGTTTAGTGAAACGAAACTTGCCCTTTTTATGGAGAAAAAGCACAAATACCTAACACCGGGACTTGGAAAAGTTTGTTCCAAATAGAAGTTCCTTAAATAAGGAGTACTAGTAAAAACATTGTTAAAATCTTTATATCTATACTATTATATATATATTCCTCCCAATTTGTACAAATCAATTAAATTTATGTTTCCTAAGCATTGGCATGATTAAGCCCCCCCAATAATTGTTGGTAACAAAAGTGTCAAGTTATTTGACGAGCTAAAGTCACAGTGATCAGGGGCAATAGTTTGGCAAAAGAGACTATAATTAACAGTACACCAACTATTAACTGTAAATGCTTGTACAGGAAATTACTCGGAAACTAATTCAAAAGGAGCATATATTTGGCCATTTGGACTTACAAACAATTTTTTGGTCATGACGACTATAACTGAGAGTGTTCAAATTTAAATAACCGATTAAAAGTACTATATTTTATTAAACTTATTACCTCTTATTCGTAATTAGTGTAACGGGGTAAATGTAAAATGGCGAGCCTGATTTTCTTCCCAAGCTCGACTTATGTAGTTATTCGCGTCGGCTCCGATCTTCCAAGGTAGTTGACGTAGGTGGTATCTGTTTCGTCGTCGGGGTGCTCTCTAAGCCTGCACAAGAAATGAACAGGGGCCCGGGGTTGGTACCAGGTTTTCCCTCTCCGACGATCAAGTCAGTATCGGTATAGACTGAAGGTAGGAATATAGTTAAGGATGAGGGATTGGTCCAGTTACAAGTCGTGGCGTCAGGTATCACGGTTGATATTCTGGTGGTCCGGGCTGTTTTAGCTTTATCTCTCATCTCTGTCTTTTTGTGTCCCCTTCTAATTGGTATTAGTGGGGGTATTTATAGTCTGATCAGAGGCGTATTAGCCCTTGGATCACTGCACTGTCTAATAAAGATCCAACGGCTCCAGGTCATTTATGACTCTGACAATGGCACTGTTCATCATCCGGGGTCCACAGGACTGGCCTGTGATTGGGCCACGTCGATGAAACACATAAAGGGTCCCCCAAGGGAGCAGCAACATTAATTGGGGAAATGTGCTCAACAAGCTTCTTCGGGCCGGCCTAGACACGGTCCGGACCCTCAAGATCCGGGGTGACGCGTCACCCATGATTGACAGGCCCGGATCGCCTGCTGTGGGGTTGATATCGGTCCGGACGAGGGGTTGCCGACATCCCCTCACCAACAGCTCCCTGTCCGGAGTCGTCGTTAAAGACGAGGTCTTCAGGGATCTATAGTCGTTACGGGGGCTCCGGTCATAGTGTTCTTGTGCTTGACGGTGTGGAGACGCCTCGGAGTAGTCCGGCACGTGTTCTTGTGTGCTGGAATTTTTGACACGTGGAGCACGCCCATCATGCATTTATGAGGCGCCGCCTCTGTCTCTTCGATTCCATCAATGCTAAAACGGCTGGTGAGTGACACTTGGCAGTTGACCTCTATTTGTTGTACACGTGTACTGCGTCGATTGAGTGGTAGCATTTATTTGTGGGAGTTCGTGTAATGAGCCGCCGTTGTCTTTTCACCTTCTGGTAAATGTCTTTTCATCTTCTGGTGAGGGTCTTTTCATCTTCTGGTGAGGGTCTATAAATACCCTCAGTGAAATCTCATTTTCACTTTCTCACTCTCTCACTGAAATTTTTACACAGCAGACCATTCTCTCTCTTCCTTCACACTTCATACTTAGCAAATTTCACCAAACATCCAACCATCATGGTTATTAAACACGGAACCGGAAAGGGCCCGATGGTTGCCCCAAAACCACGGCGCCTTGAGGTAATGGCAAACGCCTTGCCGTTCCGGGCGTTGGTCGTCGATCCGGCCATATCCGTGGCGGTAAATGAGAACAATATTATGGTCAGGCAGCACGGGGCTGACCTGGACGAGTTTCGTCAGCTATGCGGCATAGGGGAGGAGTTCCGACTTCGGACCTGTGCGACCGCTGACGAGGTGAACGGGATCGTGGCCGATCCCAAGAGTATGGTAACCCTTTCCCTCTCTACTCTTCTATACGGGGGGCACCCACCTCCCCATTCCGGAGCTATTGGCGGAGCTCTGCGCCTGGACGCAGACTCTTCCATGCCAATGGCCTTTGCAGGCGCATCGCATCTGCGCCGGAATAGAGGCGCTAAATGTCGCATTGGGCCCGGACATCCCGGAGCCACTGGGGCTTAAGGAGCTCTTAGCCTGCTATGAATTTTTGCAGATCGAGCCAAGCTCCCAATCCAAGAGCCGGCAGCCCTACCTGAGGTGCCGGTCCCACAATCAGCTGATCACGGGTAACTCCAATTCGAATCGGGGTTACACGCAAGACGTGGTCGTAGTGGAGGGCCATTGGCTCACCCGTGACGACCTGATCCTTCCGCCCAGGCCGGGGAGGGTGCTGAGCAACAAGGAAAGCAAATTCACTGTGGCCTCTAAGCTCAGGGGCCTTGGTGAACCCAACGTAGAGGCGTTGGAGGTGGCCTTAAACTGGTGGGGTCCAGACAGGACCGACGTAGGGGCCCGGGATGCGGAGCGTCTTCTGATCTGTGGCTCCCCCACCTCCTGCAAGGGGAATAGTTTCAAATGGCCCCATAGGACCTTCTGTCCCGTGGGGTACTCCAGGGAAAGGTGGGAGAAAGAGAAGGGTCTGGAGTCGACCCTCCCTCCTAAGGTAGCTGAAGATACCGAGGCCACTGTGGAGCCTGCGGCTAAAAAGGCGTCGAAGCCAAAGCTGAAGACAGGCAGCAAGGCGAAGGTGGCGACAGTGGCCTCCGTCACTCCTGCATCGGCCGAGGTTCACACTGAGACCCGGTCGGATGGTACCGTCCTCCACTTCAGGGTGGGGCCAGACGGTACCCGTGCTTACATAGACCAACATGGGAAACATCTGCCAGAGGTTCTTCCCCTGAGGTCTAGGGAGCCTGAGGTAGTGAGCCCTCTTCCCTTGGAAGATAGCCCTGCTGAGGCTGAACCCACTGGCCCGGGCTTGGGCACCTCGCGGACCAGGGTAAGTTGCCCTTTTCTGTTTTAATGACTTCAGTTTTACACTTAGCTAATTTTTGCGAATTTTTCTAACTTCTCTTCTTATTTGGTCTTTGCAGGTGGTCCTTTCTGATGAAGAGGAGGTGGTGGAGGAGAATGCTACCGATGCGGGGGGCGACGGTGAGGAAGAGGAGGGGGCAGAAGAGGAAGGGGTAGTCGATGGGGTTGCCGGGGTAGAGGATGGAGAGAAGGAGATGGAGGTGGCTGAGAAGGAGCTGGCCATCGTGCCTCAACCTGGCGCCGATGCTGCGGATGAAGTGGCGGCTCAGGCTAGGCTCGATCGGGCTGCCCGCAAGGCCCAGCTCGGGAAGAGGAAGGTGGAGGGGACGAAGTCCCTCCGTGGTGAGAAGAGGGCCAAGGTCGGGGGGAGCGGCCCGCCCGAAATCGTGGTCGCAGAAACGCCTAGGGTGACGTCGGGCCTTTCTCAAGGCTCGAGCTCCTTCTCTGCCTCCCCGATTCATAGGATGCGAGTGCAAACACCCGAGGAGGTGAAGGCGGCGACGGGGGTAAAGAGCATAATGGAATCTCACCCCTCCGCCGGGTTACTGGCTTTGGCTGTGCTCCAGCAGCAAAGCGTAGAGGCTGACCACCGAGGTCGCGATCTCGCCACCTCCATGGCGTCGGCCATGGCCATGATCCCTCAGGCAAGTAACCTCTCATAGTGTTCATTCGTATGTTTTCATGTTCTTTCCAAATATTTTGCTAAGTGTTTGCTCCTTTCCTCGCAGGCCTATCTGATGATGAATCAATATGTATATCACCAAGGCCAGGTGTTGAGGGATCGGGCCGCGAAGGTCGAGGCCAATGTCAAGTCAATGGAGGAGGCCCAAAAAAGGGCAGAGGAGGCCGAGAGCAGGGCTGAGAAGGCCGAGGGCCTGAATGCCTCGGTTGAGGCTCGGAGGGTTGAAGCCGCGAAGGCTAGGGCCGATGCTGAGGAGCGAGCTCGAGCTGCGGAGGCGGCTCTAAAAGAGGCCGAAGCTGGAATAACTGACAAGCTAAAGGCTGCAGTCCAGGTCGCTCAAGCCGAGCTGAATGCCGCTTGGACCCGAAAGACACAGAAGGAGTTCAACTCCTTCAGTTCAACCCCTTCTATGTCGAAGGGTGGTCTGAGGCGGCTGCCTTTATGAGGGCGGGACCGGACCATCCGGTATGGAACGTGGAGAACATCATCGTTCCGGTCCCCTCAGCCCCCATTCCTGAGGTGCTTCCCCTCACTCCTCGAGCTCTCTCCGACGAAGAGGGTGAAGAAGATGACGACGGGGCTGCTTAGGATAGTTTTATTTTCTGTTCTTTCGTGTAATCTCCTTTTTGTACTTAGCTTGTAATAGCTTCTTATCGAATGAAATGAAAAAACAATTTTGGACTTGTCTTTTATTCCTCTGTTTTTTTTTTACTTCCGTTGTGTACGTGCCCCCAATGAGTGGGTCGGTATGCTTCGGCATTGGGGCACTCATTTTGTATAGCTCACTTTAAACTGAGGTGTCGTATGTTCTGAAACACTTGTAGAATTTAAATGAACTGAAAAATTCAAATAAATATAACCGGGGTGCCGTATAGGCTCGGGTGTTCTGAAACACTTGTAGAATTTTAAATGAACTGAAAAATTCAAATAAATATAAACCGGGGTGCCGTATAGGCTCGGGTGTTCTGAAACACTTGTGAAATAAACTGAAAATGTAAGACGGGGTGCCGTATAGGCTCGTGTTCTGAAACACTTGTGAAATAAACTGAAAATGTAAGACGGGGTGCCGTATAGGCTCGTGTTCTGAAACACTTGTAAGATTTAAATGAACTGAAAAATCCAAATAAATATACACCGGGGTGCCGTATAGGCTCGTGTTCTGAAACACTTGTAAAATTTAAATGAACTGAAAAATTCAAATAAATATAACCGGGGTGCCGTATAGGCTCGGGTGTTCTGAAACACTTGTAGAATTTTAAATGAACTGAAAAATTCAAATAAATATAAACCGGGGTGCCGTATAGGCTCGTGTAATCGATGCAGACACGCAGCTTTCCGTTCTTTTTAGGGACCACCACGGGGTTAGCGAGCCATCTAGGGTAAAAGATTTCCCTGATGGCTCCAGCTAGCAGAACCTTTTGTACTTCCTCGTTTATGGCATCGGCATGCTCCGGACTAACGCGGCGTCCCTTCTGCATCACAGGCTTCGCATCCGGGTTGACGTTCAACTTATGGCAGGCGAGGTCGGGACTGATACCCGGCATTTCGCATGGGGACCATGCGAAGTTATCAAGGTATTCGAGCAGTAGCTTAACGAGACCTGAAACCTCGGGCTCGCTCAGCCCCGCACCCACCATAAAAAAGTGGTCCTCGTCGTACCCCGGGATCTGGACCTTCAGCAGTTCTCCTTCTACCTTTTCTTCGGCTTCCGGACCCATCTTCTTGTTCAGTTCCCGCAGCAGCTTAGGATCCTCAGCTTCTATGTTCATAGCACTCTGGGCCGGAACCGGTTTATTGCCGGAGTATACGGCCATGGCACAGCTTCTCGAGACCTTTTGGTTTCCCGATATGGTCTCGACTCCATTCGCAGTGGGGTACTTGACCTTTTGGTGTAGAGTGGAGGAGACGCCTTCTATCTCATGAAGCCACCCGCGCCCCAGAATGACGTTGTAAACGGAGGGGACGTCCACCACCGTGAACTCCACGCTCATAACCTTGGTCCCTGTCTTAACAGGCAAGGTTATGTTCCCCCTGGGCTGAACAGCCTCAGAGTTGAATCCGTACAGAGGGGGGGCGTTGGTATCTAGCTGCCCCTCCGTCAGCCCCATCTTTTGGTAGAGGTCTCCAAAGAGAATATTCACCGACGCCCCCTGATCAACGAGGATGCGTCCTACTGAACAATGGCCCACTTGGGCCGTGATGACAAGAGCGTCGTAGTGGGGCATGTCTACCCCCACTAGGTCGAAGTCGGTGAAGCTTAGATCCGGCTTGGTACCTTGTTTCCACCTCTTTCGGGGTTTCGAGCTTTCGGCGAGGCAGACGTGCTTTTTCATCGTGGCCTCACGGGCCTCGGTTCTCTCCGCCCCATTTGGCTTCGGCTTCTTTGGTCCAGAATGGATAACCTGGCAAGTCATCACCGGTGGGGGGAGGTCTGGTTGCCTTTCGTCGTCCCCTTCTCGGTCTCGATCGGGGTCCCTTCGCGTCTTGACGTATTTCTCCATCAAACCGTCCCGGACCCATCCTTCTAGCCTTGCCTTTAGACCATGACACTCATTGGTATAGTGGCCGCGGCCTCTGTGATAGTCACAAAATTTGTCATTAGGCCCCCGGGCCGGTTCGTTCCTGAGCGGGGGAGGCCAGGAAAAGAATGGCTCGTTCTCGATCTCAAAGAGCAGGTCGGTCAGTGGTAGGCGGAATGTGGTGGAGTAGGCATTTCCTGGGTTTGAAGGGCCTGCCCGACGGGTATCCTCTCTTCTACGCTTAGCTGCCAGTTACGGGCTCTCCTTCGTTCGCGGTCTCCCCAACCTTTCCGTTATGGGGCGATCTCGTCGGGTGCTCCTTGAGACGGCTCCTCCCCGAGGCTGCTCGATGCTGGCGACTGAACGCGTTGCTCCAGCAGATCTCATGTCTTTCTCGATATCGACATGCTGTTTTATTAGTGACCGGAGCTGGGAGACCGAGCCAGGAGGAGTTGCTATCATTTCGTTGCGGATCCTGCTTCCCACGATCATGTTCTGCCTGAAAGCAGCTATAGCCGTAGAATCGGGGCATTCGGCACACTCAGCATGCTTCTGCCAGAACCGATTATCGTAACTCTCGAGGGTCTCTTTGGGTTGGGCCCTCACTTGGTATAGCTGCTCCGGTTGGGCGACCCTTTCCTTTAAGTTAATGAACCGGTGTGCAAAATCATAGGCTAGATCATCCCAACAGTGGATGGAGTTGGCAGGCAGAAACTGGAACCATTTACTTGCGAGCCTCCCCAGGCTGGCGGGGAAGCATTTACACATAAGGCGATCGAGGTGGGACCAGTGGTTCATCTGGTATCGATAGTGCCGGAGGTGGGCTTCCGGGTCAGAATCTGCGTTGAACACTTGGAGAACGGGGGCAGTAAAATTTCCGGGGGGCGTACTGTACTCTATCTCGTCTGAGAACGGGGTACTGCGGGTGGAGGTAACGATTTTTAGCGCTGCCTCGTCCGCGACTTCGTCTCGGCCAGCGCGACGACCCCGCCTCCTCCTCCGGGGAGGCCTTTCAGTCCGAGCATGACTCGAAGCGGGCCGTGAATCGTGACTATCACCTGGTCGACCAATTCACGAGTGTACGCTTTGGTCGTTCGTACGGCGCGAACTCCCCTCGTGGGAACGCCTTGACTCCTCTCCCCTAGCCGGTTCCTCAGGAACCTCTAGGGGGGGTCGTCTTGAGGGTCCCAGCCACGACATCACGCTCTTGACGGGGATGCGAACGGGCTCTGGCTGCTCTACGCCACGAGAAACGAGTCCGGGCTCGGATGCCATCATAGAGGCTATCAACGCCTTTTGAGCCGCCAAGGCAACGAGTTCCTTCTCATGGATCTCTAACATCATGCGAGTCAGCTCGTCGCGCGATCGGGGCGTCCCGTGGACCGCATTGAGTGGAGTAGGCTGCCCCTCAGGCGCAGTTCCCGGCGTGCCAAAAGAGAGGGTCCTCGGCATTCCAAATACCGGGACATGCCGTGGGGGCGAGCTCTCGTACTGTTCATTATCTGTCATCGTTCCTTGGAAACGGATTGTCGGAGCTAGCGCGTTATGTATTCCGACAGACGGCACCAATTGGCGAGCCTGATTTTCTTCCCAAGCTCGACTTATGTAGTTATTCGCGTCGGCTCCGATCTTCCAAGGTAGTTGACGTAGGTGGTATCTGTTTCGTCGTCGGGGTGCTCTCTAAGCCTGCACAAGAAATGAACAGGGGCCCGGGGTTGGTACCAGGTTTTCCCTCTCCGACGATCAAGTCGGTATCGGTATAGACTGAAGGTAGGAATATAGTTAAGGATGAGGGATTGGTCCAGTTACAAGTCGTGGCGTCAGGTATCACGGTTGATATTCTGGTGGTCCAGGCTGTTTTAGCTTTATCTCTCATCTCTGTCTTTTTGTGTCCCCTTCTAATTGGTATTAGTGGGGGTATTTATAGTCTGATCAGAGGCGTATTAGCCCTTGGATCACTGCACTGTCTAATAAAGATCCAACGGCTCCAGGTCATTTATGACTCTGACAATGGCACTGTTCATCATCCGGGGCCCACAGGGCTGGCCTGTGATTGGGCCACGTCGATGAAACACATAAAGGGTCCCCCAAGGGAGCAGCAACATTAATTGGGGAAATGTGCTCAACAAGCTTCTTCGGGCCGGCCTAGACACGGTCCGGACCCTCAAGATCCGGGGTGACGCGTCACCCATGATTGACAGGCCCGGATCGCCTGCTGTGGGGTTGATATCGGTCCGGACGAGGGGGTGCCGACATCCCCTCGCCATAAAACACTAACACTATCAAAAAGTAAGTGGGCTCAAACCATGTAAAACACTAAAACAATTCGTTTTTGGATAAGAAGATGTCTCATTTTTGCCTTATTTATTGTCATTTTTGCTAGAAAGCGATCTTACGTACCGTTTTACACAGTTCTCTTGCATATTTTTCCTTTTATCCTACAGCATCATAAAAAATAGTCTCAACAAATTATTGCATTTTCCTACACATTTTTTTTTGCCTACAAGCAACGCAAATTTGTTCCAAAAGTAATCAGAAGTAAATTACAAAAGTTAATTAAACGTAATGTTAGTCTTTTAGGACCAACATATGATGTTGATTCTGTTAATTGATAGAATTAAAGTGTTGATCCAACCAATCGGAGTAGGTGGTGGCAGTCCCTATCTCCTTTATTCATTTTATTGCCTTAGTGTGACACCTACTTAAAAAATATGTTATTGTTTAACTAATTTACCTTCGAGGATGCTTTACCTAATCCATCCTAATTATTTGTCTTTTCCATTTACTTTCATCCGAAAGTCTCTCTCTCTCTCTATTCGAATAGAAATAACCATCATAAACAAACCAAAATGAAACCATTTCAACAACTTGTAAATAAATATTCTGATAAAACATGCATGTATATATATATATACTGACACATTCATTGAGAGGCACACGGAGAGAGAGGAACTCGTTCTTTTCACTTTCTTGCCGACGAGCTAAAGACGCTTAGTTGCTTATCGCATATAATCATGGGTGAAGCGAAAAATCAAAAATAGACTGTGCCGAATCTGCATAAAACTTAGGGTTAAGTGGAAAATTAAATCATGGTGTGACAAATTTATTACATTTTTAATAAACTTTAGTAAAACTACATCATAAAAATTGAAAAAAATCACAATCAATCAAGTTATGAGGTTGTCACGGCCCGGCCTGATGGTCACCGCTTAAACTTCGGTCTTGCATATAATTGCTTGGTTAGGTATGTCTTGCGTCTTGCGTTGCCGGCAGGCAATTGAGCACATTTAAAGAACTGACATTCGGAAAATATTCTTGACACAAAATAATAAATGATACTACTCCATATTTACCAGATTATCCATAGCAACAGTCAACTGAAGCAAATAAATGGAGCTAAAAGAGGTGAATGAAAGGACAAGTTTGTGTAGTAAAAAAAAATGTGGCTCTTAAAAATATAATGTGGCCGTTTAAAAATACTAGTATTTGTCAAGGAAAGAAGGAAGATGTTTCATGTTTTTTTTTTCCAATGTGATTTCCTTATTTTTATTATGTGTAATTGATTATCTGTACTAAGTATGATATATATATATATATATATATATCCTTTATTATCTGAACCAAATAAGAATTTTCTTTGGAATTTTTAGTTCGGGCTAACAATTTATATCAAATAAATTTCAAAATGTTTTTTCTGTCTCATCAAACGTTTGATGAATGTATCGTTATCGAGATATGAGACTACTGTATGCATCCCTTATAACTATGTGCACTATTGCAAGATTAAAGTAAACAGGTAATTGTATTAAGAGTTCAATTGCATGTAAAAATAAAAAAGTTGATTTTCCCCATCATTAATTTAAAAAATATGAAAGCCTTTTATAAATTTATTTATTTTGTTTTTATATCACTTGGTGTGTTAATGGAACATAATAGAATATTTATAGCGCCCCCCACAGAGATAGAACATTCGCACAAGATCTCTTCGTTAGTTGTGGGAATAATAAGCACGAATTGACGTATTGTTTATGGATTATAGTTGGAGACTCCATCAATAACACAAACCCTATCATAAAGCTTTCAGACGGATCGTAGGGAGAAAGTGAACCAAATGATAAACAGAATTCTCTACTCAAATTAAAAAATTCAAAATCTTTGAATTTAGAACCGACCAGTCATGAGACCGATTGATCCAATAAGTCTTTTTTTAGTGCGGGGCTTGAAATTAATTAGATATTTTTTATATATATTTTTTTAGATATTAATTAGACTTCTCAGATGAATTTTGCAGCAGAAAAGTATTTAACAAGAATACTAATTTTTTGCAACATTTTTTTTATACTATGTTTTGTTTAAGACCCAACTACATGTAATTTTCAAAAGTTGCAGCCGCCTATAATATTAGTTAAATCACAGGATAAAGCCCTCTAAGAACGCGCAGACTTTTGTTAAAACTGTGAACTGACACGTGTCGTCATGGTCAACTATTGTGACAGCTATGTCTTGATAATTTGTACGTGTTGCACAAGTCATATTGCACAAATTTGTACATGAGAGAATCGTAACGACTGGATATGAATTTACAGTTTACAAATAATGTATTATTAAAATCTTCATATTACCCACCTTAGTAGTTAGTACTACATAATTAGGTAAACAACAACCTGATTAATTGATTAATTATCAAGACACATATTAATTACCTTATAATTTGGTTGCATATAAGTCGGGCACTCGTTGACTGTAATACTGTACTATTAAATCTCTATATCTATAATTTTGAAATATACTTTAGTATTTCACTCTGGGTGCAGGTTCGGGGAAAAAATGAAACCCTAACCCAGCATTTTACTTTGGGTCCATTCTTTCAATCTACTCCTTTTCTTATGTTTAGTTTCACTATATATATATATATATACCTTTCAATATTAATCATTGATTAGGTTCAATTCCATTATTTTTCCAGATTTAATATTAATTTTAGGTTTATACTAAACCGAATAGGCGCCATGAGATCCACATTCATTCACAATTTTAATTAGGCTGAATATTTGGTTCATTTAGGACTACCTAGCTATGCATAATTCTGTTCCCATATATAGTTTGTGTTTTTCATTTTCGTGTCTAGGCCTAACCAGATCATATATGTTTTCCTTTAAGGTAACCCACCGTATAATTAAAGATGGTTTGGTGGCTGTTGCGTTTTCTTATTGAGTAGATTTAATACATTTCGAATTTTTTAATGGATTTTATGAATTAGAGAGTACATGAAGGAATTGCATAAAACTATAACTTTTCCCAGAGAGGTATTGGTAAAAATGATATGCATCAAAAGATAATGTCTCATATAAGTTGAAATAATATTTTAGTCGTGAGAATATTATAAAAGCGCAATACATTGTTTAAGAAACTCATTGTACTAATATATTACAGGATCTTTTGAAGACTTGGTATGATTTGGTTATTGTAGATACAAGCATGTTTGCTGACCAAGAACTTACGCATGATTCACTTTTGTTTGAGTAATAAAAACATTCTTCATATATATACAAATAAGTATGTCATGCAAACTTAAGAAATGTATACTGAGAAACATATACTGCTTTCAAGTTAGGAACATTGATAGGATACATGAATTTATCAAATGTACGTGACGCATCAAAATAAGATTTTCTCTGACGCATAACATTTTCCGTAAGTTAATTCCGCAGCTATGTAATTACAAACTATAACTACTGTCATTGATACTAACAGTAGTTTTATTTTTGTCAAGCTACATGCAAACTTAAGTATTGATCGGAAAGATTCGGTCATGCTTTTCATAAAAGTTACGAAACAAAATAAGGACTATGAGTTATTACCCGGCGTTATAAAGAAGTGCAAATATGGCCAATTAACTCGACTATATATAATGAAAGAAGCCAGTTGAGCACGAGGGAAGTCAAGTGGAGATTATTGGGGCCTTATAACTTCAAAATTTATGATTTTCTTCAATTTTTATCATGCGTTTTTTTACAAAAAATTCTTATAAATGATAATTTGTCCTCAATGATACATAATTTCACTTATCATTAGTTTCTATGCAAATTCGCCACGGGCTGGTTCATGTTAGACTTAGTTGATCAGTTTGGAACTTGTAAACGCAAACTCAATCAATGATATTTAATTAGTGGCATTAAATAATATAACTGATTATTGTCAACCAATATTTGAAAGGAGTAAACATCTTATAACACCACTTGACACTGCATTTGTAGTTTGGACACTTATATTATAATTAAGGGAGAAATGCACTTGGCTTTCCAACATTATGTTTTTTTTTATTGAAACATGCTTATTATTATTATTATTATTATTATTATTATTATTTTTTGTTGGCCCGGGTGGCTAAACCTTAGAGGGGTCTGAATAAGCTTTATGGCGGTTTTCGCCTAATTAAAATCTAAATGCAACTAATAACCCAACTTTCGCAATTCTAAGCTTATGCGTTACTTAATCGTTAAACAATCAAACGCAAGCAAGATAATAAACAATAATAAGTTGCGGAAAGTAAAAGTTTAGGGAAGGAAATTGACACCGTGATTTATAGAGGTTCGGCAAAACGGGCTACGTCCTCTCCTCGATACTACCGAGTATTTCACTAAAAATAATCTTCCCGATTTTACAAATCTTATCGAGCTCAATCGACCGATTGGCTCACCCTCTACCCGAGGTTTCTACTCTTGATACAAGTGCAAGCGAACACGTTTTATGAGTCGATGACTCCCCCTCAATCTATGAGTACCCAAGTGTTTAACCTAGAACTTTTTAACCAACACTTTGGCTTAAAAGCTTCTACCCAAACATTCACTCACAGTGAGCTTATAATTTTGCTCTTTACAATTTTATCGAAAATTAAAACAACACCCACAATTTGATTGCTTCTAAATAAGCTAATTTGTGGTTTTGATGATGTTTTGATCTTTGGTTGAGCTCGAAATGCTTACTCCTTAATTTTCCTCTTTTTCGAATATATTCACCAAAATGATGATATTTTGTGTTATGAATGAGAGAGGTTGATGATTGATAATAGGTTGTGAATGGATGATTTTGGAGAGTTATTTGGGATGGTATATATGGAGAGCAAAGTATGTTTTTCTGTATATGACCGTTGAAAGTGCTTGAGGGTTTTATCCACAGGTTTTAAGCAACTTTCCAGAATAAGCTGAAAAGCTGTTTTCGAATTCTGCAGAAAACGATCGGTCGTTTTTCTGCAGACGATCGGTCGTTATTCAGAAAACGATCGGTCGTTTCTGAGTTTCGATCGGTCGTTTTTTCGACGTCCTCACTGGAAGAATTTGGACCAAAAACGATCGGTCGTTTTTGTCCAGTCGATCGGTCGTTGTTCTTCTGGCAGTTTTTCGGTCTTCTTCGAAAGCCCATAACTCCTTCGTTTTAGCTCCGATTTTGGTTCCGCTTGAACCGTCGGCTTCGTTTTCGAATGCTCTATCTTTCTGGAGTTCTGAAATTTACAAATTCTCTTTTTGGAAAAAAAACAAGCATTATATCATCGAAATGGAGAAATCGTAAAATCATTAAAAACATAATCAAAGTTATAATCAAAATTTATTATTGAACTCTAAGTTCAACATTATTATTATTATTATTATTTTATCTAACTATTTTTTTTTATTAACATAAAAAGGGACCAAACCCAGATTACATCAACAAATTAAAAAGAGAACACAAACTGAAAACTAACAACACACATTACAAATAAAGATAGGAAAAACAGGCTTATTATTATTATTTTATATAATTTGGTAGGAAAAACTCCCGTTTTATTAATATAAAAAATAAAATGAGGATGAAAAACCTCACAAAGTGTCAAATAGTTACAAAGGCAGAACCAATTCAGCATAAAAAGAAAACAAATTACACTTGAAAAAAATAACTGAAAACTTAAGGATTTCAATGATATAGCAACAACTACTCGTAATCTTGTCCGAGTGCCACGCCCATATCATTACATGTTCACTGTCCATTTTCCCCAAATGGGCGATCTAATCTCTCTTTTAACCTCTTCCACTGTCAATCTAATCCTTGTATGCTTAACTTCATTTCAATGGAATGTAAGGTAATAATAGCTTTTATTATTATTGTAAATAATGAACGACAATAAAAAATTCTGATGTCCGTGGAGCAAACTCAAGGGCTAAGTAAAAATACAAAGTATGCCAAGAAGCCTAATTCTATTGAGGTGCGCCCGTCCAAATCTTCTCACTTGATCTGGATAGACAAACCAAAATACACCGAAAAAGAGTAACATGATGGGATAGTAAGGAATAGCTGGGAACTAATTTATTTGCGTACAAAACAACATTGGAGTGAATTTTAATTGCTGTGTATTATTAAAAATTAATAACTCTAACAATGATCGGCAGCTTTTCATGTTATTGAACCGCACCAGTAAGTAAAAAAAAAATATTGGTTCTATAGGAATTTTGATAACCTTTTCTGCTATCATTTTTTCTTTAAGACGGATTCTTACAGTTTAGGTTTTCGACACTGATTATTTATGATTTAAATGTGGTACCAAAAAAACAGTCTCATTATTCTTTTCATCGACATATATTAAGAAATGTTAGTTATAATAGGTAATATGCTTATGATTTTACTATCTTACACTTAAAAAAATATGAATAACTAATATTTGTTGAATATTTGTTATGAATGCTCACTTAATATACCATATATGGAAATTAAAACATCACTACTCTAAATGTAAAATGAGACACAAGATAAAAATGAAATGGTAGTACCTTTTTGGGACGTATTATATATATATATTAAATGATTAAACTAGCTGCGGACTTATGGTTCTCGATCGTTGACTTATTGCTTGTTAGGTTAATCAAGCTCAGAACAAACTAGCCGCGTAAATGGTTGTTGCTTTTACAATTTAGTGACTCTTTCTTGAGGATTTAAAAATGGTTTAAATGTTAAACCGATTTCACTAGGTGATCCACCAATTATATATATATATATATATATATATCAAAAAACTAGCTGATGACTTGGGGTTGAGGCTCATTTATGGTTTGTTTGGTGATAACTTTTAAGGTTAATGTTTGTAATTTTTTTCTAATAAGCTGTTGTGCATTTAATTGGGTTTTTGTTGTATCGATTAATGACGTAGATTTCCTTTCGCTTTTGCTGTTATGATCGGACAAAATTAGAAATAAGTACTTTTTAACCTGATAAAGCAAACTTATTTTAAACCTGAAATAAGTCACTTTGTTCTTTATACTCATCAGCAACCATATTATTTTTACAAAAATAAATTAAAATTGATTATCTTTATCTCTAAGGCCGGAAATGGACCATCGATCAATGCTTCACATGAACCATTGTGCTAGGAAACAGATTCAGAGCCTTCTCGCTAAAGTCTCATTGAGTTAGTTTCACAATAAATGAATACGACACAGAAGTTAAGTGGTAGTATTCTCCGCTTCATGCATTTTGTTTTAACGCCTCCGGATATTTTTAGTGAACAGACAAAAATAAAATAAAAAGAGTATCTCTAATACAAGTCGTTCCAAAAGCGATATAAATCATACTGACCAGTTTTAAAGAAGTTTACCTGATATATACTGAGGCAGATAAAATATAGTATAGGTGAAAAAAGGTAATTAAAAATTGCTTTGTGTTTAAATTCAAGGCTTTATGCATGCAAAAATAAACTTGATCAAGCTGGTCTTGTATGGTATTTTTTCAACCCTTTCTACACTTTTTTTCTCGTTTTCAATTAGTGTCAAGTGATGTGATTCCATCTCATCTGAAATCTTAATTTGAAAAAGTTGTTGTTTTATTATATTGAGCAGGTTCTCTCACTTGAAGTATATTCATGACCCAACATACGCAAACAAACCTCTCTGGTAATGATATTAAACTTTAGACTTCATGCTATCATACTAAACCTTGTGTGTCATCTTGCATAAGACCTTAAATGGTAAAAAGTGATGTAGTATTTCCTTTCTTTGTATAATAACTAGCTAGAGAAAAAGAATTTTCTCACATGGAAGTGTGAACAAGGAAAAACCGGTTAAGAAAGATGAAAATCTTGATCAAATCTATGTCCTTAATTTATAATCTTGAGTAGCTTCAATATGTTTTGACACTATACAAAATTAATCTACGCGAGTAACTCATTAGGGTAGTAAAAAATTGACTAGATTTCACACTTTTAAATAGAATGCCGTAGATTTGATTACTATGAGGTTAGGGTGATCAACCCCATAATTAAGTTCTCTTTTATTAAAATAAGCCGCGCCTATAATGTCATAAATAAATAAATAAATATACACTACAAAATAATGTTTGCTTTAGTGAGAGTCAAAAGCTGTCACAAGCCTGTCGCTAATTTAAAAAGCTGTCACAAATCTGTCGCAAATTGACTAAACTGTCACAAAACTGTCGCTAATAAGCTCGTAACAAAAAATACCGTCACTAATGCCGTCGCTATTTGAATATTTTTTTGTAGTGATATATATATATATATATATATATATATATATATATATATATATATATCTTATCCAACTCAAAGAAGTAGAAGTATACATGTAAATAAATGAATATAATATTATATATCGATCTAAGTTTTATTTTCTTTTTTAAAATTTTGACACATATTCAAGAATATTTTTGAAGTGAAAGTGAACAAATTAAACTTCAATATGTTATAAATTCGAAACACAGCCTTTAATATGTCACATCAAGATATTTCAGAACAAATTAACTAAACCAACTGATATTAAAACATTGAAGTCTAAATTAAAGTAATTAAGCACACAAAGTCACAAAACACTAAAAAAAACATTAAGCCCTAATCAAGTATATACCATTAAGGGCACAAATGTCATTTTTCCCAAACTAAAGAGTAAATTAATGAACAATTGAATGGTTGTAGTATTTTTTAATAATCTAGAAAGAGTTGTTTTTTTAAAAAGTCTTCCCTGGTTTGCCGAGTGGAACCGTTTTAGACAGAGAAAGTAAAATAAAAAGACACTTTCAAGAGAGAGAGAGTTTATAGTATTTTGTGAACTGGACATTTTAATACCGCTTTATCTTCAAGTCTAGTGTGTGTGTGAGAGAGAGAGAGAGAGAAAAGAAATGGGTAAAAGGTTTGTATTTTGCCTCTTAGCATTTAATTCTTGGGCTCTTTCTTCAATTTAAAACCGACTTTTTCTCGCCCCTATCGTCACTTTCTCTCTATATATCTATATCTATATCTTCATATGTATATATATGGTGAGAAGGATCATTAAAAGTGACGATGAAAATGGTGTTTGGTGAGATAACACAAGGAGAAGAGATCAAAGATAATCAACATCATCAGCAGCTACTTGTTGGGGCCTCTACTGATTTCATGGCCTCATCAAATAAAGGAAATATTATTAATAATAATACTAGCTTAGATCAGTTCCAGGAAAATAATATTATTAATAACAATAATAACAATAATAATAATCAGCATATTTCCTTTGGGATGATGCAACCTTCAGCTTCTTCGTCATCCCCAGGCAACTTCATGTAATATTTACTTTCTCTGTTATAAGTTTATTCTTATTTCCTCTCTTTTTTCATTTCTGATACTGCTGATGTTGAAAATATTTATCATCTATATATTCCCGGCAACTTCAACTGATTATCTGATTGTTCAAAACTCGTGCATGAATTAGTTTCATAACTTTCATGATCTTTATATTAGTATTATATTTTAACTTGTGGTAATATGCAAGTTTTTTCATTTTCTTTTTTCTTGACAGAAGTAAAGATGGTGGGAGCTATGATTTGGGGGAGCTTGATCAAGCCCTATTTCTTTATCTCGATGGCCAAGACACTTCCCAAGATCAACGACGTGAGTTCTCTTTATTGTATCAATTAATTAAGCAAAAAAGGTCTAACTAGAAAAAATTACTGAGGAATAACTCACTTTTCAAAATTATATTTAGTTTGGCTAGACACCATGGAGAGAGAAAAAAAATTGTTTTTGATTGCAGAGAGAGAGTATACAGTTTTGTCTTTCTTTATTTCGGATCGTTTATTAACTCAAAAAAAAAAAAATCATCCCATTAGTTGTTAAATACATATAGTATCAAAAAAGAACCAAACTAACAACCACTGAGCTATATTGATTCTCTTTATTTTCAAAAATTCATTGAATTAGAGCTAGAACTAATCATTTGGGAGTCGTGGGGAAAGTACTATTTTTTTTGGTACAGTAAGTGGATTATCTCGGCTTCCTTTGACCAGAACTTCCCAAAATGAGAGAAATGCAAGTTTCAAAAAAATAATACTCCAATAATTTGGTCTTGATATTTAACCTTGTAATCTGAAATATTTTCTCTTTTAGCAAACTCATGGATATGAAATTCATGCTAGTTTTCTGACAGTACTAAAAAGGGTACGAATTGGGATCTGTTTTTCCCAGCCTTTTACTATCTTGGCTTATTCCTTTTTTGTACACTGCTGCCATTGCAAAATAGTACTGCTATTTTGTTGACTAGAGCCATACTCATATATGTTACACAGATTGGTACATATGTACATACGCATATTCGACTATTAATCAAGTTTATGTAATTATTTCTGAAAGCTAAATACATGATCAAAATCCAATTTGTTGTTCATTGTGTATATTTGTTTGCTTTAATTATATTAAATGACCTTTCTCAGACTAATAACTAACTTACCAAGGATAATATGATTTTTCAAATAACAAATTATTTCATGATAATTATGTGCAGAAAATATTGGGATGAGGCCTGCAACTTTGAATATTTTCCCTTCTCAACCTATGCATGTTGACCCTCCATTGAACAAGGTAACTTATCTAAGTACAAAAACCTCAAATTCATTTCTGATAAAAAAAAAAAAGTAGGACCACTTATTTAAATGCCAAGTTTACATATCCAACTCTGATTTGGTGAATTGGGATATGTTGAATTAGATTCATGAAATATTAAATATATCTGGATATACGTTTGATAAGAACTCAGTTATTGAACAGTAGTTCAGTTTCTTTATTCTTTATTCTTTCTTTCTTTTTTGAGCTAAGAATTTTTTTATTCTAATATCATGTATTTGGTGAATATATATAGGCAAGTGTAGGATTAGTTTCACCAGAAACTTCCGGATCCAGGAGACGGGAAGGGGAGACATCCAACTCCAAGATTGCCAACTCCGGCAGTGCAATACCACCTAATGCAAATAAAGCTATTAAGGTCTGTCACTTATTTTATTTTGAACATATATTATTTAAATCAAGGTCAGACTTGCATTAATATAAAAAAATTAGGAGCTAGCATCTTATTCAAATGAGAGGATGTTTGCTTTTCAATTTGATATAATTGATTGTATCAATATTGTAATGGCAGCGTGAAGGGAACCGCAAAGGACCAACATCAAATAACCAAGAGCTTCAAGAAGGACCAAAGACACCTGACCCTAAGGTTGAGCTTCATTTAATTAGTCATCCATTTTACTTAGTCTCTAAAGAAAAATTACCCTGATGATATATATGACTTACCACAGTTATGTACGTTTAGCAAAATTTGATTTGATTTATTCTGTTGTCTTTCTTTTTATGAGGATTTTTATTGCAAAATATTGGGTGAAAAGGGTAAAAGGATACTGTGTTCGTGTCCATGAGCCATTTGACATGGGTCCGTCCTATAATTTTATATTCCTGATACAAATTTGTAGATCGTATTCGAATGATATTCAGGTATGTTGTGATAAAAATTTATTATAACGACTCTAGAATTTAGTAGAATCAGGCTTAAGTAGTCAGATTGTTGCTTTCTTCGGAAAAAAATTCCGCTTCAATCATTGAGGATGTTATTTGTTGCTTGGATTGATTTTTGTTTCTGTCAAAAATAAATTTTAAAACTTGAAACAACATATGCTTGTTCTAAATTTATAATATGAGCAGACACTGAGGAGACTTGCACAGAATAGAGAGGCAGCTAGGAAAAGCCGGCTTAGAAAAAAGGTCAGTCCATAACAATAGTTCCTTAAATTCCAACCTTACTCAAATATCTTATTGATATGCTATACTGCATAAATAATAATTATTTTTGGTTGCAGGCTTATGTTCAACAATTAGAATCAAGTCGAATCAGGCTTACTCAGATTGAGCATGAATTACAAAGGGCTAGAACTCAAGTGAGATTTCTTCTGAATTAGTTGCTTTAATAATTACAATGAATCTATTCTCCAACTACTAAGCAATGATATTTTGGTTATATATATTGAAGAATATGATTGTTATATCATTGGGGTGTTTATTATTTTATTAGGGGGTGTTTGTTGGTGGAGGTGCTGTTTTGGGAGCTGACCAAGGGCTTCCTGTTATTAACAACATTAGCTCAGGTATCTGTTTTATTTTCAACTAATTCATTTCTTTACATGAGTTTTAAAGCAAATATTCGTTAATGTGATCCAGTAGTTCTTGTATGAATCAGAATACGTACCAATGTCTGAAATTTAATTTAAGCTATGATAAAACATGTTTCATAAATTCATTGGGAAATCAACCTTCTTTATTATACAGTAACGTGGATTTAGCTAGAGACGATTGCAATTTGTATTGTTAAAAAATATCTGATATGCTATTTGTGATGATCCGCTATCCAGTTTTTTTTTTAGGATCGTAATCAGCCTTTAAAGTTAAAACACATACAAATTTGAATGGTAAAATGCATTTAAAAATTTAGAATTGTTACTCTCCCCATCATTTCGTATGCATAAGACTATGTAATAATGAAGTTTTTTGTGTATTTGCTATTTGTGACTTTAACGGTTGCTGTATATTGACCGGACTATGACGGTTTGGCTACTATATATGGAGGCTTGTCCCATGGTAACTCTTTTCAGTGTTAATAGAGTTGAGCCTGTTCTTTTTCAAAAAAAAAAGTTGTGAAATGCACATCTGAAAAAGGGCTTTTTTTTTTATGTAAGTCTTAGTAATTTTAATATATTCAGATGCTGCAGTGTTCGACATTGAGTATGCACGATGGCTAGACGAACATCACCGGCTTATGTGTGACCTTAGAGCCGCAGTACAAGAGCATATCCCGGAGATTGAGTTACGACTATACGTGGACAATTGTTTAGCACATTATGATGAGATGATTAATCTCAAGAGCATGGTGGTTAAATCCGATGTTTTTCATATTGTATCCGGTATGTGGAAAACTCCTGCAGAGAGGTGCTTCATGTGGATTGGAGGATTCAGACCTTCCGAAGCTATTAAGGTACGTATGTTACAGAGAGAACCAACAAAAAGGAGATAGTTTTATCTTTGCTCAGATTTCATTAAAAT